>CM048823.1:34680867-34839671 GCA_026586065.1 Dioscorea zingiberensis
CGCAAGAAGTCACTATATCGTTATGAAGCTTTTACAACCCATGCTATCTTCACTTGTGCCTCCATTGAAGAATGCCACATATAATACTTCTACAAAACAATAAGAATATTGATATTTAATTATGAAAATAAATGGAAATAAATAACTTAAGTTCAAAAATAATAATACCCTAAACTCTTCAAAATACAAGTCTTTTGTAGCTTGTGAAATTGTTTTCCATGTGTAGGCTTCAGTGTTCACCTTTTGCTTGAAAACCTTTATTATCACTCGTGAATATTTGCTAGATGGTTCTAAATTTGAACTTAGCAGGAAATAATAGCTTTATAGTGAATTTCCAGTCTTATTCAAATTGTTGGATTAAAATCCATTCTACAATATAAAAATGGGATTGTGAATATAATCATGTAGCAAAACTAATCAACTTATACAAGAAAGAAGCAACCATACCTTAAGTTGAAGTTTCAGAAACTTGATATAGTCAATGACATCATCCAGCATAGATTCTTGACAACGCTTTATGTTGTGACAAGAACAAAGAAGAAAAGGGTGCTTAGTTCTATATGATATCAAGACTTTTGATACAACTAAGAGATTATTAAAGATAACACAAATGACTTATCATCTTCATGCATCATGTAACACCCCAAAATTTTTAAATAAATAATCAAAAAATTTATGAAAATTTTAACGAGATTAATTAGCACAAAAAATGAATAAATTACTTTAAAACTCAATTAAGAGAAAATCGGGAATTAATGAATCTTAAAATCCAGCCTCGCAACAAATTTGGGCTAGAGAAGGCCGTATTGGGCCAGGCCATTTAGACTTGAAATAGTTGGAGGTGGATCAAAAGGATAATCCCGGTTAATTAATTGAGAAAATTATTAAGTGTTAATTAGTCTAGATTAAGTAAGAGAGAGATACCTGACAAAATTTAGAGTTCCGATAAAAGTAGATCTGAGAGGGTCAAAAGCCGGTGATATCGGATGCAGTGCGGCGAGAGATAGACCGTGAAGTTCTGATGTTACCCATTTGACACAATAGCAAGAAGTATGGAATAAAGTAAAAGATTAAATAAAATAAATTAATAAATTATTGTGACAAGATCCAAAGAAAAGCGGATCTAGTCGAGGTAAAAAGAGTCAGTGATTCTTCAATAATTGAATAGAATGGTAGTTTAATTAAAATATTTTTACTTTTTAAAATTTCTTTAAGGGTTATAAGAGAATGTGTGAGAGAGATAGAAGCTCTCAATCTCTCTCTCACTTTCCCCTTCTTCTCTTACCATGAGATGAGCCTTTGCCAACCTATCTTCAGCCTCCTCCTTGGGCAAAGCCGTGACCCTCCTCCTTGCGTGGGACCCCCAACGCCACTCAGGGTACCACCTCGGCCTACTCCCAAGGCGGCCGGCTAGCGGTACCCAACTCACCGGCTGCGCCGCGTGCAAAATCGCACTCAGCTTCGGGCTTGCACGCCATCTGAGTGAGGCTTCAGCGTTCCAAGCTCATGCGACTTCTCTCTAAGCGCTGCAACTTTCTCGACCTCAATGATGGCCGCATCAGCCTCCCTAAGAAGCGCGATGAAGCCAAGCAAGCCGAGCCCAATGACGCCACTTGCCTAGCCGAAGCACTTCCCGAGCCGCTCCGAAGCAAAATTTCCCGGTCTACACCCACTTGACGCCGCATCGCTGCGGTTGTGCTCCTGACACGTTTCTTCCACGCGGCGTCGCGAAACCTCGGGTATCCCTTCTACCAGCGCCAAGCCCCTAAGCGGCTTGACCCAAATGCGTCCAGAGCTACTACCCCGACATTTGGACTGGATTCACGGCAGCCCCGCCGAACACATCAAGCTCGATTCAAATTAACCCTAGTTGTCGGTGAGCTTAATTCTTGAAAACAAAAGGGGCTTAGTAGTTGATTTGGTGCTAATTCCTCAATTGATTGTAGGAAAAGCAAATACGAGAATTTGGATGAGCCGATTTGAGGTGGGAGATCCTATTAATGGAATTTTAAACTCAATAGATGGAAATCATTAACTTAATCTTAGAATTAAGAATGCGTAAAACTCTAGTGATTGGATGAATGAAAACAAATGATTGTAAGAATGGGTTTAAAGTTAATTTGGATGAATGATTGTATAATTTCTAGGCCCTCTAAATGAGGAGGTGCAACCTAATTTTAAGTAAGAAAATCTTAAGTATGAATACTTGATTATTCTCTCATGATCATGCTTAGCATTTAATCACTTTTGAAGAACATATTAGAAGCTTTTAAATTGAGCTTAGGAGGAAGAGATCTAAATCCTCTATTAGAGCAATTCGGTATTTTCATTCTTTAGAAATAGGAAGTTCATACGAAGAGAAATCATGCTCTATTTAATTTGATGAAATTATCGTACTATAACAAGTCTAATTAGAGTATAAGATAAGAATACGGTTTTCGTATTTCTGAAATTCTATATTTTTTATTTTAAGGAAAAGGAAAAGGAAAAGGCAAAGGCAAGGTCGCTGCTGCTAAAGGATCTAGCTAGCCTTAGAGAATACTCAAACTCAGGTGAGGGAACACAACTTGAAATTTACTGTATTTCTTCTGTATTTTCATCATACTAATTTATTGAGAATTAATGTTACGAGTTTATTAATTATTATAAAATGCTTTGAATGTTCAAGCATGACTTTATTGATAGTGTTCAAGATTTGAAAGTTGTTTTCTAAAAGCATGTCAAAAACAGATAATATTTCAAAAAATAGAAAATGAGAGATTGATAGAAATATTAATGCAACATCGCAGTACCCACATATCTGCTTGCACCGGTGGTGGCTCTATGACAGAGCCGAGAGAGTGCGATATACTAGGTAAGGAAGGGTGGTTTTATAACTCACGATTTTTAGTCCAAACTATCCGCTTTCAAACCCTCCACATTTTCAAAGAATAAAACTCTTTCCTCGTACCTTCGTGTACCTAGTATATGTATATATATATATATACTATAGCTCAACGGTTGTTGATTGGTCCACCCCGGCGAGCTATATCGGGTGTTGATTGGTCCACTCGTTTCCACTCTGGTTCCTCAGTATGGAAGTAGGGTTGTAGCTGACATTAATATGATTGATGATTATGATTTGATTTCACATATTTTCAACCTTCCGGTTGTTAATTGGTCCAACCGTGTTGGCTACTAGCTTTGATTAGTCAGCCAGGACAATTATGGAAATCATTTCCAGTATCGATGATAAATGATTAAAGAAACTCATATGTGCATGTCTTTGGCTTTCTACTGATATTAGAATGATTCATGTAAATCGATTGAAGATAATGCATCAACTCTTATGTCTATATTTTGCATTTTATCTTCATTACTTTTATTACCGTCGATTTATATCTTTACTTTCCTTTAAATTCCTATTTGTCAATGACATACAGGTATGTTTATACCTGACAGTAGTGTTCGAACCTTACTGAGCTCTGTAACTCACCCTATTATTGTGTGACATTTTGCAGGTAGTAGACTGGTACATGATCATGTCTAGAGTGGACGATAGAGTCCTGTCTATCCTTAGTTGGCTCTGACCGTCTGGCCCATTGTGTTGTATTTGAGTTTAGTGTGCTTGATTTGAGGAGAATTAAAAACTACTATGCAGACTTGTATTCTATGACTCTATGGTTTGTATTGTTGTTGGATTTTACTTATGTTTTCATGATATTTGAGTTTGATATGATTAAATTCTTAGATTACACAGCCTTAGGCTCGGGGTTCACTCCCTGGCTTGGGTGGTGTGACACCTGTCCCCTAAAAAGGAGAAGGGTGTTACACATCAGCTTCATGAATCATTAAGGTATGAACACCTAGTTAGGTTACACAATTAAAATAAACATTACAAAACTTGCAGGCAAAGGAGCGCTTTCAAGAATCAAGACAGTTAATATGGAGGGGCCAACTATACCTCCCTTCAAAACAAGATCGTGTTAAAAAAAATTACAAATATCACATTCTTATGGATTCAAGATCAGTATCAGGAATGTAATAAAAGTAAAATAAGTCTCATCTAATAGGTAAAAGAACCTGAATAAGGAAAAAATAATGCTTTATCCATGCTTGGTCAAACATGAGAATGCCTTTGTGCTATTCAGAAGTCCTTTTTCTGAGTGTTAAATAACTGTCTTGTTCTACAAAGCTAGCTCAACAGTTTTAAATTTCTAGAAATTCAATCATTTCAGTAAGATAAATATAATATAATATAATAATGTTAAAGACTTGTCCAACCAAAGAAAATTTGTCATGTTATCACATCTCCTTGACTGCAGGGGCGGAACCAAGGGGGGCTAGCAGGAGCTTCCCCACCCATGGCTCGAGCGACTCCCCAAAGTATCCCGGAGCTCCGAGAGGGAAGCCCCCTCCCGCCCCTAGCCCCCCTCAGCTACCCTCAGTGTGCTTCATGAGAACTCCCGAGAGAAGCATGTCGCATACCTTTGCTAGCCCACATCTTGGACTCGATTTCTGCTCCACTTGATTGGGACGATTGAGTCTCGGCACCACCTCCGCGATAGAGAAGAAGATAAGGTTTTAAATTGGAATTGTGTTGGGATTTCGTTTAAGAGAGATGAAGGGATGGATGGGGGACCACGCTCATCACTGCCCACATGAGTTTGTTTTGTTTGTTGCTTTTTACCTTCTTATCCCTTATTTTTCTGCTTTTTACCATCCTTTCTGTATATTTACATATAGCTCCCTATATATTATTATATTATTATATATATTAATGTCAAATTCTAAAATCAGTAAGTTTCTATTGCATGTATACATATACTCGAAAATAAATTATCCAATGTTTTAAATATTAAATAAAAATAGGTAAAATAGCACTTGTACTTTTCATGATTTTATGGTATATATTTATATAATTTTTCTTAAACGACAAATCTTTATCATTGAAAAAGTATTGGAGAACTTTAAAGTGGGTTTTATAATTTCAATAGATTTAGAGAGGTATTAATATATAATATCTTTTTATAATTTCTAGTTAGAAAAATTATAAATAATTTCCCAAAAAAACTAAATATTGATTATATTCTTACCAAATCCAATTATTTTTCTCTTTCCTTTCTTTTCTATCTCAGAAAAATATTTATGCAAATATTGGACAAGATTAAGTAAAAAACTTATGGTGTTTCATTTCTAGATTTGCCTTTTATATTTATATATTGTTAAAAAACTATGCTAAACTAGGAAAAAAGGCAAATAGCACGAAATTAGGCCTATAATCTTTCCCACCCATATGTGGCTATATTATACTCTGATTTTGTGTTTCCAACCAGTGAAATTCCTTTTCGACTTAGTTTTTAAAGCTAGTTTATTTAACATTAGTTGCATAATAGATAACATTTAAATATATATTTATAATAGTAAATAATTATATTTTAATTAATTCTTAAAATTATTTGGTAGTTTATAAAATCTATTGTTTTTTCAAAAATCCTATTGGTTCCGTCCCTCGATGGATCATTGGTAAAGGGGTTGGCTCCTAGCCCCCCCTATCAATGAGTTCTAGGTCCGTCCCTGCTTGACTGTTTACCATTCAAACAGCTAACTTGTTTTTTTGTTTCTATGATAGCAGAGGCAACAAAAGTAAAGGCCTTTCAAGATGACACATCGAAACAAATCTGCCAGAGTTCAAAATTGAAGATTAGCAACCAATTCCCAACAATAAGAAAAAAAAAAAGAGTACTTTTTTTTTGTTATATGTTAAAAATATATGACAACAAAACAAAGTGATGTGTTGAAAAAGGATAGCATAGAGAGGAGGATCACAATGCAGCAAAGGAAAGTGACTGCAAGGAGATGACAAGATGCAACTACAGTGCTCATATATTTATAATTATATGGCCTTTCTTTCCCTTTTATGCTTAGATGCAAAGGATTTGAGCATGTATATAATTTCATCCTTTTTTCTTTAGAGGATCATAACAAAACACGGAAGAAGAAGTAGACAGGACACTGCTGTGAGAATGAATAGGAATGAAAGGGAAGGGAAGGAGGTCTTGTAGTATATCTACCAAAGTCCTCCACTATTTTCAAAATCCAAAGTTTGCAGGAACTCTCTTTGAAGGATTTAAGTACTAATGGTCCTTTGTGCTTCAGTGCTATATCTCAAGCACATTTGACTCATTCCTATATGTATTCTTGCTCCAAGCCGGCCTCATGCAGACTTCTTGTCAAATAGTGTATAGATATTCATGTTCATTGCCATATTGGACTTAGTTAATTCTCACAAGGTGACAAGGATGATGTAATGATCATTAATTAATTAAGCTCTAATACCATTTGTAATTAATGGAGATCGATGGAATTGACAGACAATTAATAATAGATGAGAAGGAAGTTGTCAGTGTGAATGACACGTGGATGAAGATAGGTTGTGATTTGATATGGTCCAGCAAAACTTCCAATTCATCAACTGAAACCTAATTCTTGCATGGTCCAGCAAATCCAGATTCTTGAACGTAAAACAGAGAAAAAACTAAAATTTCTGGCCCCCTAAATATGAATAGGGAATCAAAAAATAGATCTCCGATGAAAAGAGGCCGATTTTCCGCTAAATTCAATGCTTCAGTGTACTGGAGTAAGAGGAGAGGTTTGAGAACAACGAGAGAGTTAATACCCGAGAAGGTCGTAGCAATCATCTTAGTCACAATAGATGGCGCGTGTGGGCCGGAGGAGGGCAAGAAGAATATTGCAGAGGAGGAGGAGGAGGAGGAGGGTCGACGGGGAGGAATTGAGAGAGAGAGAGAGAGAGAGAGAGAGAGAGGAGTTAGGGTAGTGGGATCGTTTGAAAGAGGGGGATTTCTAGGGTTTTCGAGTGGGAAAGATCACAATGAAAGAAGAACAGACCATTTTTTTAATGAGATTGGTTTTTTTTTTTTAATTTAAAAATAAATAAAATATAATAATTTTTTTTTAATATTAGTATAGATTGGTTTTTTATCTAATACTCTTCTAATTAATATTATAATATTTATCTTTAAATTAAATATAATTAATCAATGTTTATAAAAAAGTAAATTTTTTTTATTTATAGTTGTTTGCTTTTTTTCCAATAATATTAGTAATTTTTTTAGTTCATAATTATTTTATGAAAAATTATTAACATATCTTATTACCCAGAGGTTACCCACGGTATCTTTACCCATAGAAACTCGTATGGATAATCCATGGGTAAAATTTGTATAAAAATTCTCTTACCCTATTACCCAAGGATTGCCTGCAGATATATTACCCATGGAAACAAATAGGATTCAAATCCTATCATAATTTGGCATATGAAATATTACCAAAAATAGAAAAAGACCGAAAACCCTAATTCGGCGGATTAAATATTTCTAAAAATAGAAAAAAAAACTAAATTTCTCTCAAATATGACGCCCCATGTCATGCGCGCCGCAAAGAGCTTTCCGAATTGGGGTCGAATGTGCGATTCTGATATCGGTAGCCAAAGTTATGGCCAAAATACCGAACTACACCAAAACCGACCCAATCCTGGAATTGACTCGATAACTTCCAGTATTTAAGTTGACCCGCCAACCCGGCACCAACATTTGACTCAAGCCTCCTGCATCAGTCACCCCGGGTTAGAAAGAACTCGACCCTGAGTTCAATTGCACCACTGTTGGTAGGTCTGGATCTCCGTGCTTGATCTCAATCAAAACCCTAGAGATAGAAAGTAGGTTAGTAGTGTTGGTTACCTGGCCATGAGGGTTTTCCTCCCATCGAGATACCAACACAACGCTAGTCCCATCATCGTCATAGATGGGCTCACTAATCTCCTCCTTCGGCTCACCAATTTCCTCCTCGTAGTCGTCGTAGATGGGCGAGATCTCCTCCTCCGCATGATCCTTGAAGACGGGCGAGATCTCCTCCTCCACATCATCGTCATAGATGGGTTGGTAGATGGATTGGTCAAACCTCTGATCGCTATGATTATGGTGCTGGACTTCCTCAGCTAGAAATTGCCCACAACAACCACGATCAAAATCGATCGCCGCCAGACGCTTTGATAATTTTTTGACTTGCCTCTGCAAATCTTTGATTATCAAGCGTTGGGTTAATTAACTCCGTGACTTGTCTTTGTAGATCCTTGCTCATCTCCTCCAAGACGCTCAGGTCACGGTACTGGACTTCTTTAGCCAGAACCTATCCAACCCGACGACAATGACTACCAGCCATTGATGTCGATGATGAAGCTTTCCAGGAAGATGATGAGCTCTGGGGGTAGCGATTATCCCGCGGGCTATCCGGGTCCAAGGACCACAAGGAAGAACAAACGAAGAACCAAAAGAACCAGAGAAAATACTCTGAAATTCAGTAAAAATATTATTAATCAAAATTCAATAATAAAAAACTAACCCACAAGCCGGGTTAAATAGCCTCAAAAGATTAACCTAGAAACCTTATCATCTAATCTAAATTTGCTAAAATTGACAAATTAATATTTAAAACTAAACTTATCTAAATTTAAAACTCTAAATAATCAGATAACTCCTAAAAATCCAAGATCAAATAGGATTCAACTCCTATCCTAATTTGGCATATGAAATATTACCAAAAATAGAAAAAGACCGAAAACCATAATTCGGCGGATTAAATATTTCTATAAATAGAAAAAAATAACTAAATTTCTCTCAAATATAACGTCCCCATGTCGTGCGCGCAGCAAAGAGCTTTACGAATTGGGGTCAAATGCGCGATTCTGATATCGGTAGCTAAAGTTATAGCCAAAATACCGAACCACACCAAAAATCGACCCAATCTTGGAATTGACTCGATAACTTCCCGTCTTTACGTTGACCAGCCAACCTGACACCAACATTTGACTCGAGCCTCCTGCATCAGTTTTGGTCTTCTTTCAAGACCCATAGTGAATTCTTTGATAAAACTACTGTGTGAAGAAGCAATGCATAATCTTCATAAACATATCTCACAATTAATCTGGACTTGTTACTTTTGCCCCGTGAAAGCTCTATTACCTTTGTTATAGACCAACAATGTAATTCGTCTATTAGTTTTGTTTTGATAGTAAACACACAACTTACTCAATTATCAAAATTAAGATTAGCTCCTTCTCCAACTAAGAACATCAACCTCATCGATTAATATAGCGTTATACCAATCATCACTGAGCTCAATACCCAGAAGAGGCCGAAATTATGTTTATGTATTTGACGTAATATTTTCCCTTGCTCCATATCTAAAATCAATGTCGTAATGGCTTTTTTCTACTATAATACCATCATGCATATCAATGGGAGGCCCATCTTAATCATCTTTGTTATTATCTGGGCACCTTTTATCTTCTTGTAAATCCTCATCATATTTTGGATTTTGCATTTCAATAAGTTCATTGTTAGTGTTATTAGCTTCATTATATCCAAACTAAATGTTAGATGGATAAGTCTCATTAGCTTCATTATACCCAAACTGAATGTTAGATGGATAAGTCATATTATGGAGCTAGCAATCATATGTGTGGAAGCAAGCATATGTTCGTAGAACTTAATGAATCTCCTCAAGGATATGTCTCTTTTGGTGATCTCTCCAAAGTTCCAACAAAAGGAAGAGGAAACATTCTAATCAAGCTCAATAGTGGTGGTCACAGTTATATTACTGATGTCTATTATGTGCCGGATATCAAGCATAAACTGTTAAGTGTAGGACAACTCCTAGAAAAGGGCTATGACATCAGATTAAAGGATCATCAATTAACAATTAGAGATGATCAAGGCATGCCAGTCTCCCAGGTACAAATGTCTAGAAATAGAATGTTTGCTTTAAAAATTCCTCATGACTCACCCAAATGTCTAAGTGCCATAAGAAATGATGAGAGCTGGTTGTGGCATTTAAGAATTGGGCATTTAAATGTTGAATGATTGAAACTACTATCAAAGAAAAGAATGTTGAAGTGGCTACCAAATATTAATCATCCTAATGAAGTTTGGGAAAGTTGTCTTCTCAGTAAGCATGCAAGAACAAATTTTGCAAGGGAGACAAGTTGGAGAGCAAAGAAGCCACTAGAGCTGGTCCATACAGATATATGTGGTCCTTTGAAGCCAACATCAAATGGACATAACAATTATTTCCTAACGTTTACTGATGATTATTGCAGGAAAACATGGGTGTACTTTCTTAAAAGAAAGTCTGAGGCTTTGGATGTGTTCAAAGCTTTCAAAGCAACTGTTGCGAAGCAATGTGACTATTTTATCAAGACGTCACGCCCAAATCAAGGAAGAGAATACACCTCCGATGCATTTAGAAGTTTCTGCAACAAGAATGGCATCAAACAACAATTCACACCTACTTACACTCCTCAATTGAATGGAGTCTCTGAAAGAAAGAATCGGACAATACTCAATGTGAAGCCCAAGATTTTCTGTGTTTCAAACTTTGGTCTTTAGGGATTTATGTTTTATTTTAGGATTTAATTAATTATTTTTCTTTACTTGTTTAGTGAATAAGGGAGAGTCTCCCAAGTTTAAAAGACGTTTAAATTTTTACTTGAATAAAAATTATCTTTAGTAGATCTCTTTGTTTAATTTGCAATTTGAGAAACTTATCATAAATGAAAATTTAATGGTTGTTTATACAAAGAGAAACTAAAATGAAAAATACCCTAATTAGGATTAAATGGGATCATTAAGGATCTAATAATAATTTTTGGAAAAATTAGGGACTGAAGGATAATGTTTCCCTCTCTGGACCAGGGACTTGTAATATTATAAAACTCATGGACCAAACAAAAATATGTATCTCTCTCTCACATGAAGGGCCTGCATGTAATAAAAGTAAAAGAGGAGGACTTATCTCCAAAATGCCATGAAACTCATGCAGGGAACGTTATTGAAGAAAATGAACGGTGGCGATTAAATGATCAATTGATAAAGGATAAGTTCGAGGCAAGGGTAATGATCCTGGCCCTCCATCTATGCATGTGATGAGGGATAGTCTGAGACGTTCATCTCAGGATTAGCTCAAGTTCGAGGCGGGAGGATCGATCCGAGCCGTTCTTGTAAACTCATTAGCCAGGATTAATCCTAACCGCCCAATCGATGGAGAAAGCTGATCGCGAGATACCCCGGGCACGGTTCTTCTCCAGCGAGCAGCGCCGCCGCGCAGACGTGTCTCCGACGATCTTTATCCGGCAATCTATATGAATAATTTTTTATACAATGAGATAAAGCTTATCCAAACCAACGAATCTAGTCCGAGACCCCTCCGTGAGCGCCTATAAATACAAGGTCAAATACCCTATTTAGTCCCTCTATTATTACGATTTGTCCATTTGGGTCCCTCTAATATAAAACATGCCTTTTGGATCCCTTTAATTTTACGTTTGTGTCTTTTAAATCCTTTCACAAGCCTTTTTTGTCCCTTTATTTATGTTTTTCAGGCCTTTTTGGTCCTTATAAACTTCGAATGGAGGGATTTAAAAGACACAAAAGTAAAATTAAAGGGACCCAAAAGACATGTTTTATATTAGAGGGACCCAAATGGACAAATCGTAATAATAGAGGGACTAAATAGGGTATTTGACCTAAATACAATGTCTTCTGAGAACTCTGAACACCATCTGGAACCAAGCCGCCACCACCGTTGAGTGACAATAAGGTTATCTTTATCACATGAGAGGGACAGCGAGACAGTGAGGAAAAGAATTGTTGAGGTGCGGGCTCCGGGAAATCGTGACCACGTTCAGAGAAGCACAGGAGGAGGAGCGGAACATCATCGCGTGGAGAGCTTCGACGGACGATCAAACTCCGGTGAGCCTCTCTTTCTTGATATCATTTCTTGAAACGACACGCATGCATGTAGTATAACTAAGGACGTCAAGACAAGGAGGATGAGAACTGGGAGAGGGGGGGGTTCTTTTTGGCTCTCTATCGCGGGACTGAATGCCGGAGAAGAGTGCTCCTGCGAGAGGAGGCAGCAACCGAGGATTCACTGTCAGGGAAACCTCATGGCGCACCAGCCACCCTCGGATGGCGAGTAACTTGAGAGGGGAATAACCCTGTCGTCCATGCTCTCTGCCGGCGACTACCGTGCACCATGCTCCCTCCGACATTCCCTGTCTGAAGGTTGAAGACGAGTCCGGAACGGACTCGAGTCTAACCAGGTCCAGGTTAATATAAAACTTAAGTGATTATGTCAGTTGTATTTAGGGTTCAGTCCATGCAACCGGTTTGAGAGAGAGTTATGAAGGGGTTTGGATCAATTAGTTTGGGTTGGTTTAGTTAAGTGACTTGATTTGATCCGGTGTTGAATTGAAATCAAACAATGGGTTTGGCCAAGTTTGGCCAAGTCACAAATAGATTTTAAAACCATTGAGTTAGGTTTGATTTCACAAGTAAATTGATTTGGGTCTGGTTCAGACCAGGTTGAGTTGAATCAATTAGAATGATGGTTAATTAACCTTATTAATTGGGTTGGGATTAATTTTAAAACAGGTTGATTTGATTAAACCAAGTTAGCTCTAATAGGTTGAGTACGGGTTAATGGGCCAAGTCTAAGTGACTAGCCAAAACCAAAAAAAAATACAAAAAAAAATAATAATAATAAAATATATATACACATAAGAGGGTAGGGAAGGGGGATTGAACTAGAGACCTCCTATTTGGGCTTGGTGGGCCTTAACCATCAAGCTATGCAATTTTTTTGAAACAGATAGAGAAAAGTCTATTATTATAGAGACAAAAGCTTAGAAAATGAAATGAAAACGACATAGAGAACATGGGAAGGCCTATAAGTCGGATTTGAGCCAAATTAGGGCATGTGTTATTAGAAATTTTAAAACGATGTCATTATTAAAATCAGACTTTGCTGCTAGATTCCGACATAGAGACTTATCAGGGGTAAGAGTCAGGAAGGAATTCCAGACATCGCAAACAAAGGTAAATTACCTCTACCTAGCTTCCACCCGTCATCGGGTTTCTTGATTTTACTGTTGCTATTTCTTTTAGCAAATTTGTTGCCTTTCTGTTTATTGGAATACGTGCACATACCTATTGATTACTTTCCTTCTTTGTATGTGCACGGTTGATGTGTTAGAATTTTGTTTCATTGCCTGATGTTTTGTTTGTTTGTTGGGTACACCACCCTGTAACAGACATTTGATCATGGACCTATGGTCTTATGTGCTGGCAAGGCAGGTGTGTGCAAGATGGTTCGTTATTCTTCGATTCGATTGGAGCGAGATGCTCAAGTACTGGCCTTCGAGTGAGGACACCCCACGCTACGATAGTCCCATGCTAGGGGGAGGATACCCTGGTAGTCCAACCTGTCAGTGGGACGATATATTGACCATGTCGACACGTACAAGAGACCGAGGTCGATTCAAGATGAGGCTGGGTGCTGACCGGAGAAGTTTGTTAAGCGTGAGGGTTGTTTCTTAATCTAGGAGTTTCTTCTTTCCTAGTCTCCTAGAATTTTGTTTGTGCGAGGCATGGTCCCGGTTGTTTGACTTGTTGACTGTTGAATTTTGATATTCTTTTATCGGTTTTTATTTCATTGTGATCCATGCGGGGAACGTACTGAGCTTTCCTTTTGAAAGCTCACACCACTTTCTTTTTCCTCTCTTTCAAGATTGAGGAATTAGCTGGGTTGGTTTTAGAAACGGCGTGAGGAGTCAGAACACAGCTTGACAAGGTTGGAAGACCCCAACCAGTTCTGACTTGTAGGCCTGTAGGGCCTTGTTATTATTGGATGTATGGTTTCTATTATTAACTTTCGTTTTAACTTTGATTAATAAATTTTGAGTAATTTTTATTATTGTTATCTATTTCTGATTTACTTAGGCCTTGTATCCCAGCGGGGCTCATCTCCACTTGGATAAGGCCAATCTGTGCACGTGCTCGAGGTCCCGGGATTCGGGTCGGGGCGTGAAACTCAACATGGCAAGGAGCATGCTAAAAGACAAAAAGTTGCCCAAGGAATTTTGGGCTGAAGCAATTTCAACAACAGTATATTTATTAAATCATTGTCCAACAAAGAATGTTCAAGGAGTAACACCTGAAGAAGCTTGGAGTACACACAAGCCTAGTACAAATCACCTTTAAGTGTTTGGCTGCATAGCATATGTGAAGATACCATAAGCAAGAAGATCAACCAAGCTTGATGATAAAGGGCATAAACGTATCTTTATTGGCTACGGCGATAGAACAATGGGGTACAAGTTATATAATCCCATCACAGAAGATATTATTATGAGTCGATACGTGATCTTTGAAGAAGAAGAATCTCAGCAATGTCAACTACCAAACAATGAAGCAACTAACACACAAACACTTGTATCAGGCTCACCAACAATATCAAAAGTTCATCATCTTCATCAGCATCTTCTTCTGAAGAAAGGCCAAGAAAGCTAAGAAGCTTGAGAGATATTTACAATGCTACTGAACCACAAGGTGAGCATTATGAATTATTTTGTTTACTAGCTGACAGTGAGCGATTTTCTTTTGAAGAAGCTTCAACAAATAAAAGATGGATAAAAGCAATGGATGAAGAAATTAGTTCTATTGAGAAGAACAACAGATGGAAACTCATTGAATTACTTAAAGGGAAGAAGGCGATTGGAGTAAAGTGGGTATATAAAATCAAAAGAAAACACAAAGCAAGGTTCAGAGGCATAAAGCAAGGTTAGTAGCAAAAGGCTACTCTCAAAAGGTAGAGATTGACTATAGAGAAATATTTTCCCCTGTTGCACTCATGGAGATAATTCGACTGCTGATTTCACTAGCTGCACAATACAAATGGAAGATTTATCAACTTGATGTCAAGACATATTTTTGAATGGCTATCTTGAATAAGATTTATATGTTGAACAGCAACCAGGATATGTACAAGAAGGCCATGAAGATAAAGTGTATAAACTGAAGAAAGTTCTTTACAGAGTCAAACAAGCCCCCCAAGCATGGATTACTCATATTGACACTTACTTCAAAGAGAGCAGGTTCATACAATGTCCATATGAGCATGTTGTGTATGTTAAAAAGATGCAAGATGGAGGTATGTTGTTCATCAGTTTATATGTGGATGACTTAATTTTTACAGGCAACAAACCAACCATGTTTAAAGCCTTCAAGAAGAATACAATGAAAGAATTTGAGATGACTGATATTGGATTGATGGCACAATTTCTCGTGATTGAAGTTAAGCAACAAGAGGATGGGATTTTTATTTCTCAAAGTGCCTATACAACAAATATTTTGAAGCAATTTGGAATGGAGAAGTGTAATCCTGTTACTACTCTAGTTGAAAGTAGACTAGAACTAAGAAAAAATGAAGATGGTGATATCGATCCCACATATTTCAAAAGTTTTGTTGGAAGCCTCAGATATCTAACATGCACCATACCTGATATATTATATGGTGTAGAATTGATCAGCCGATATATGGAAACACTACAAGAAAACATACCTTTCTCGACGAGCATTTCGTTGTGGTTTTATGAAAATTGCCACGAAATGTAACATTTAGTGGCGGTTCCAAGAAACCACAGTGAAATGCATAAAATTCATGGCAGTTTATACAAAACCACTGCTAATTGTTGCATTTAGCAGTGGTTTTAGGAAAATTGTCACTAAAAAACATGCATTTAACTGCGGTTGTTGGTTAACTGTCGCTAGTTTCATGCATTTCGTGGCGGTTTTAGAAAACCGCCGTGAATTGCATGAGCTCATGACAAAAGAATTTCAATTTTTTTTAAAAATGCCGCCTAATTCCTTAAATTGGTGCGATCCTCTCTCACATCCCAAGAACCCAGCCCTAGCCTCTTCTCTCTCGATCGATCCAGGCAACCTCATTTATTCCCTCGGCCCCCTTCCCCCAACGGCGATTCCATCAAGATCGGGCGAGTCTACCTCCATCTCGATCTCAATCTCCATCCTCGAACCCGAGATCGCTAAGCCAAAGAAGGTGGGAGGGGCCGGGGGAGGAAACCTCAATACAAAATTCCCCCTTCCCTCTCCTAGGGTTCCTTTTCTATCTATCTCTTGATTCTCATCTTCCATCTTTGGATATTTTATGATTTTCTAGGCTTTCCAAGAATTGAAGATGAGCTACTGGAAGGGTTCTATAGTGTGGGTGCAGGACAAGGACGCCACCTATATCGAGGCCGAGGTCGTTGATGTCTAGGATGTGTTGTGTCAGTATGGTCAATATTATTCTCATTATAATTCAGTGTTTTTATGGATTCTTGTTCATTATTATAACATGAAGCCGCTCGGGGCTCAGGCACACTTCGAACCCCATTGGAAAGTACTAGAGCTTGCGCCTCCTCGACTGAACCGTTGCCCCACCTTCCACCCCTTCCCCTCCCTCCGCCGTAGTGAAGAGGCTTGAGGTGAAAAAGCCTGTGGCGAAGAAGAAGCTCAAAGCAATGAAAGCCATGGCTAAACGCTAGTCTTGGAGGAATTTGAACCCCAAAAATCATGACAAGCCGGAACCGGTGGATGTGTGAGCTCCGGGACATAATGTAATACACTAATTTTTTTTTAATTTTTTTCTTATTTATTTATTTGTTTATTTATTTTGGATAAATAAAACCTTCCACTTAAAGGCTTAATATAATTAAATATTCTTACTGGGGGTTTTATGCAAATTAACCTTATAATATATTTAAATAGACCTGAAACCCTAGTCATCTTTATGTTTTTGTTTTTATTTCTATCTGTCGACAGCTGTGCCCTCTCTCCTTCTCTCTTACTCTCGTCCCTCTCTCTCTCCCTCCCGTAGATCTATCCCTCAGTTGTCCAGACCTCAAGTGGAAGGTTGTCAAGGTGAGTCCTCGATTGATCCTCATACTAGGTTGTTCTCTATCTAGATGAAACTTTTGTTGAAATCAGGGTTAGAAGGGTAGATCTAAGGTTCTCTTATTTCATGTTAGAGATTTATGGTGGATTTGATTAAGGTTTAATGGATCTGTATATTGGTTTTGCTTTTCTTTTATATTTTGATATATTTATTAGGTTTTGCTTTATGATTGATTTCAATTAGTTCATATTTCTAGTTTTGATTTCATTGTATTTTAAATTATTATGTTCTTTCAATTTATCAGAAGAGATTTGGTGTTTCCTGTTACGCCCCGAACCCGACCCGGGCATGTGGACAAACCGGCAGCACCCAAACAGGGACTAGTCCCCATATAGGCGGAAGGCCTCAGAGACTCATGTACAACCAATATCTAGAGATAATAAGAATAGCGGAATTTATATAATAAAAAGGAAGGGAGTTTATGCAACTCCATACAAGTATAATACAAGTACGATACCGGGTTTACACAACCCAATATAAGGATCTAGCTAAGTCACCCCTAGTAATCAATACAACATAAGATGATACAAGTCTCACACATAAACAATAAAAGGAGGTACGCAGACCTCAAGGAAATGCAACAAGCCCGAGTCAGCTACTCGGTATATCCCCGTTTAGGCCCAACCCTACTCCTCGTCGTCACCTGAGAAAATACAAAGCGAGTGCATGAGCAAAGAAAAGGCCCAGTAGGATTGCTAACAAAGCAATAAATATGGCGAAAGAGATGAACAAGGAATAGAATAAATCAAGTACAAATATGCAAGTGAAGCAAAATCACAAGCAAGTAACATGTCTCTGGGATGTGAATAAATTCACAGATGTACTCAATTTCCTGGCATATATGATACTAAGATACCTACGGTATAAATGCGATATCCTTCAGATATCGTCTCTGGTCTACGCCGGATAGCGCTATATCAATCATGTATACCTGGTCAGAAAATACACTCTCTGACTGAGCCTCCATCTGATTTATCATGCCTGTACGTAAGAGATTGTCAGTACGGATACCTAACAATAGGTATACATATATATACAAGAAAGCAACATCTTGAATATATAATAAAATCAGTGAACTCCTCTAGATCGGAAGCCAATACGTATTTAAGGAGCAACTCAACTCAAATATGTATAAGAAAAACATCGAAAAAAATATCTCCTCGAGACATAAAGCCAACACATATGGGGATACTTAACTCAAATATGTATAGGAAACATCTCAAGGAAATAAGAGCACAAAAAAAAAAAAATCATAAGCAAGGTAGAAAGAAGGAATACTCACAACCCCGTGCGAGAGCCTACATAGCTAGAGAGAAAATATATGATCCTCGTCATGTCTCGCACGTCCGAACCAGAATCTAGTAGATAGATAATGAATCTCAGTATATCTACACTTAAATATTTCATATCAACATATGAATACAAGTGTCCTTGAGTCTATCTACTAACTTATTACTTAAGTAATTAATATGAACTTCAATGTTCATATATCTTCTTAGAATACGACTAATGTTATTGTATTCCACTGGAATCATCTTCATTAAGTAAAGAAGGGCTCATGGAGCTCTAATCATCTCTAACATGGAGATTAAATCATCTAGTGATGATTCTCTAGGATTAATCATGCTTGAAAGCCATTAAACAAGCAATTGAATAAGTATGAATTTTAAGTAAATTTCGGCGTCATCTCCCCTATTTATAGGGCCCCAAAAATATACAATCATACATTCAAGGTATCCATTACACATGGATTTCATAACTCATACATGCAAGCATTCAATTAAACCAAAACCAAACATGAACATACACTAATTCTCCCCAACCCCCCCAACCCCCCCTCCTTTTTTATACATGTAATTAACACACTTAATTACTTAAGTTTAACTCTTGCTCATCTCATAATTTTTGCAATATGAACCAAGCCTTCCATAATCCCAATCAATTAAGGAATTAACTCCAAATCAACCACTCAAGCTCTCTTGTTCCAAGAATTAAAGCTCACTAACTTGAATAGATTGCCCGAATCTGAACTAGATGTGTTCTATGGGGTTGCCATGAAACAGATTAGTCATCGGGTCAAGGAAGAGGAAAAGCTTGGCTCGTAGGAATGATGGTTGGCGGGCATGCCAACCGGGAGGCAGAGGGTCGCCATAGCCGGAGTCTCCTGAGAGGGGCCGAGAAGGGATGGGGCGGTTGAGCTCGGGTCAGCAAGTACCCTCGGGCCGCTCGCCCTCGCTGCCAGTCCACCGCACGGGCGTGCGCGGGAGGAGGGCGTAGGCCGATAAGAACTCGTGCGCGCATGGAGGAAAAGAAGTACCGCCGGGCGAGGAAGAGCTATCGGGCCCGCTCACGCGTGAAAGGTGGTCGCAGGCCGGGTCATAGAGGAAGGGCGGAGAACGCCGCCACCGGCTGGCTGGGGCTACGCTGGGTTGGCGCTGGGACATAGGCGGGGAGCTTCGAGGAGCTAGTATGGCAAAGGCTGGCCGGGCACGCAGAGGGGCGTGAACAAGATCGAGAAGAGAAAGAAGGGGGCGTGGATGAGAACTGAAGAAGATTCAATTGATTTCAATTGAATATTCAATTGATTTCAATTGAATCAAAACCCTAAGTCTCTCATGCTTTATAATCAATAAGGTATTATAACTCTTTATTTTATTAATTTACTTTTGTTATTTAATTATATCATCTTCTCCTTTATGTCACGTGACTACTATTTCAATCACCGGTCCTTGAATTATTTCATGCCGGGGTCCACCGTGATAGTTCATTGTCCTCATGCCCCGACCCAGATCCATGAATCTTGGTCTTTAATCAATTCCTTTACTCACGGGCTCACTGTGGCATCACGGGGTTGTCTTAGTCCTCGACCAGATCCACTTTTCCCGGGACTCTAACTTTTGTCTGTTTTCCCTCAATAATTAATCTGGATAAATTAACACTTAATTAATCTGGATTAATTAGTTGTTTATAATTTTCCCAAAATCTCATCGCATACCATATTAAATTTCCATTTAATAATTTTGGGAAAATTCTTATTTATTCCGGGGCAGGTTTTACATTTCCACTTTGTCTTGGATATCTCTAGATGTTTTTGTTTTATGAGTGAGATAGTATTTTTGTTTAAGTTTGAATTATTATTATGTGTTTTGAAATCAAATGTTAGGAAAGATGTTTAAATTAAATATTGATTTATTGATCCATTGTCAGATATTGTGAACTTCGAAATCTGACTATACGGTGGAAAGTTTTTAAATTTCATTGATTTAATTAGATATAGATTTATACCTTTAGTTTTTGAATTATAATGGTTTTCTATTTAAATTGGTTAAGATATTTTTAATTTAAATTATAGTATTATATAAGTTGGAGCTATTTTGAGTTGTTATATTTATTTTAATTAGTTATCTATTTATATATTTACTTGTTTAGATATTTAAAAATGTCTATTTATTTATTTGTTTGTTTCTTTTTTCCTACTGATTTATTTACTTTCGGTTGTTTATTTATTTGTTTGTTTTAATTAATTAATCATTTATTCACTGAGTTTTGTATTTAAAATTATTCTTTATTTATTTACTCGGTTTTGGTCTTTTGAACTCTAGTGCTTTAGGTTGGGTAGTAGGGATTCTCATATTTTAGAAATTTTAGTTAGAGTGTCCGAATCTTATAGGATTGATTCTCTATTCTTTTAGTATCTTTCAAGGAAGGCTAAAACCTTCAGGGAGTTTGGAATTTGTTTTGGGATTAAGTCAGGTAAGTAGTCCACCTATAAATTAATTAGTAATTTATTTATTTATCATTTGTTATTAATGTTTTATTTCTTTGAAAATTATTTTCACTTATGAAATCCTTAGCAATCTATTTTTTGCACAAAAAGAACCATGCATGTATGTTGGTTTAGAGCTATTGACATCTATATCCTTGACACACTTTCCGACATAACTATTTTGTATATCATGAGTTATTTTTCTGCGACATTTATTTCGATTTTCGAGTACGTCTCCAAACTGTCTGTGTTCTGACCTTCGTCAATAGGGGTTAAACATTAACCGTGTGGACACTTATCTATTATAAACTTGTTCAACTCGGGCTGTCGGTTATAGTAGCAGCCTATTGTTTTCCCCGTGCTGTCGGTTATAATAACAGCCTTCTGTTCTGAACCATGCCACCGGGGTTTTTAGTGGTCATAGTATGTTTGGGAGACTCTAGTATTTTGAGTATAAATAAACTCTTTGATAGTATGTTTTTATGCTAACTAAAAAATTATAGTTCTTCGCAAATTAATGAGTTATTTATGAATTCTTTTTACTTTTACTGTTTTTGTTTCAGTTTTACTTATTATATTAAAAACACTGTGTTGTTCACTATTTTTAGTGGGTACTTACTGAGCTACCAATCTTATTAATCTCTAGACTTTTTTTTCAGGTCACGAGGAGTAGCTAGCTAGTCGGTGGATAGATAAGATGTCAAGATGCTAATCTTAGTCTTAGTGTCTTATAGATTTTGTGTTTTAAATAAAGTAAACTGTACTGATTTATTTCATAGACTTTGCCCATTTGTTAGTTCATTTTGGATGTTGGATTGGACATTTGAGTATTAGTAATAAATTTATATTATTCAGGTTTTTGGAGTAAGTGTAAATAGGTTATAAGGTCTTGTATACACAATGGGACTTATCCTCACATGTATGCGGCCGATCTGCCGACGTCCCAACTGGGTTCAGGGTGTGACACATGAACCGTGGAACCATGCGTTTGTGGATTATGATTCGAAACCAGAGGTAATGTCCCCATTCATGGGTACGCTTTGGCAATCGAAGGTCCCCATTTCACAAATTAAAGCTTGCATAAGAGTCCGATTAGGTATGTTGCGGTGGAGCCGGTGCGGGTGGTGGTGGACGAGGTGGCATTTGCATCTACGGTGGTGAGCGGAGTTTGATCCTCCTGCACAGGTGATGAATCATTATTGCTGTTTTTTAATTCTTAGTGTTCTAAATGTTTACAAGTATTTCTCTAACCATTAGCTCATTTTTTAATGTTGTTTTTGTAATCAGGGTTTTGAACATACTTGTTACATACTAAATGTTGTTTAATCAGATTCATATGGAATATTGGTTCTAGTTTTTTGGGGGGATTCACATGATTTTATTATTTTGTCGTGGTGTTGGTTTTCATTTTTATTTTTCATATTTCTTTTTGCTTTCTTCTGATTTTCATTATATTGATCTGTGAGTGGGTATCTGAAGTGTTTTGAGCTTCAGGTTTTGTTGATTCATGATGTTTGTAATTGCAGTTGAACATTCCTATTGTATTATAAATTCTGTTTGTGATCGGCTTGCATATTGAACATTAGTTTCTTTTTTTTTTTTGAGAGGACAAATGCTTCACATCATCTATACTTCCTGTTGTTAGTGCTGGGCTCTTATAAGTTATCACTTCTCTTTGATTGTTATTATATTGTTTTATGTTTGGAGATTTAAAATTTTTAAGTTTTAAGTTTTTATTGATTAATTATGTTTGTGCTCAGCTTTTTGGACATACGTATTACATATTAACTGCATTGTATGGAACATATTTTCTATTTTTTTGGGATAAAAAATTCATATAATTAGTAATTTCTTTCAAAAAAAAAACTATCCATATAGATGTTGTTCTTATAATTCATATATTCATTTCTTTCAGTCACTTGAGGAAAAAAAAATAGCACATTTCTGCATTCATTTATACACAAAAGTTGCACAAATGAGAAGGTATCCAGCTATAAATACACAATGAAGATCTATGAATCCCTTCTCTACATTACATTAATTTATTTTGAACTGTACGGCTTGAGTATTTCTGCAAATGTGGACTTTGAAGATAAAAGGTTGCTTGAAATTTTAGGCCATGCAATTTGGCGGCTATGGAACAAAAAAATACAAGTTTTCCTAGCATATCCATCTGTACAACAGGTGTCAGCAAAGATCAAAACTCCATGCCATTGTTCAATTGAATTGAGAAGGATGGCTAACCAAGGTGGCTTAGAGGAGTTTCCAATACCTGAATTTCCTATATTCCCATGCCACTTGGATCTCCCTAGCTGATTTCAACAAAGACGAGTATTGTAAGGTTACGAAGTGCAAAAAGTATTACCGGTTGATGAGAAACAAGGAAAATGATTTAAAGAGGGAGGATTTCAATCAGTTTCGGAAGATCAAGCTTGTTTTTTGAAGATTTAGATGAAAATAAATGCAATAGTCAACTTACAGATAGAGGTAAAGACAGACAAATAAGCAGTCCCAGAATAATGCCAGAAACTCATTGCATATAATCATTTAAAAGGTGATCCTGGTTTAGAATGTGGTCAAAGTTCTCCATTATTTACAGATATTCTCAACATGGCTTGTGGTTGTGTTGACAATCTTTCATATGATAGGTAAATTTCTCATTATGATGCCTTTTATTTTCTATTATTGCCATACTTGCAACTACCAACTGATTATCTGCCACTTCATTCTAACTTGCAGTACACCATTTTGCCAGTTTTGAAAGTGCTTCTTATTGTTGTAGCTTCAACGAAATTCAGGGGTACTATTCAAGAGACTTCTCCTACTACATGTGTATGGTTTAATTTAAAAATTAAACAACATGCTTTGTGTAACTAGTTTCTACTTCAAATATATCTAGAGGTTGTTTTTTAGTTAAAGTATCTGATGCATATATTGGATTGCAACTTGGAAGAATTGGAATTTCTTCAATTATTTTGAATGACTTTACTGGTCTTTTTTTATTATTTTTATCTTTTTCTAATTTATTTTGCAATGTTAATCCTTTAATTTTGTTTATCAATGATCTGTATGGACTATGATGTTTTATTTTAGTTTTCTCATCATTATGATCCTTTTGATTTTATGTTTCTATAACATTCATTCTATTCAATATTGTATCACCTTGCATGCATATTTCTTGGAGTGTAATAACTAAAGCAGTTTTATGTGGATTCTCCCCACCAAAGATTCCACTTTAGATATTGTGATCAGTCTTACCAATTGCAGACAAGTTGTGGTAGCCAGATCGGAGAACTTGTAAATATGTCCGATAAGATGGATGTACTTGCATGTGTGTGCATGCATGGATTCTAATTTATGAATTAATATGTATATGCAAGATCATGCTCTAGTGTATGCCTCATGCATTAGATGTGGATAATTGCAATTTTTTGTTGGTAATAGTAGGTAGTTTTGGCTTTGAATATTTAGTTTATTCATAGAAGAAAGTCACGAAATATTTTAAATGATTTCAATGCAGTATTTTGTTTGTTCTCTGCATACCTTAATTTTTGTGCTAAAGGACTACTGTTTCATTCCATTTCATGGAGAACCTTTACTGGGTGTTATTAGAATTTGTAATAACATTGCTTTTAACAGGTACCTGAAGCTTTAGTTTTTCTTATTAGATTTTTTGAGTGTTGAATTGGATTTAATACTTTCAATGCTTGATTTGTATTAGCAAGAGTCCTATAAATCCGGCAACCTCAAAGGCAATGCTGACCCAAATCAAGTTGTTATAATTTGATTAGTGTTTAGGTGAATGGAATCTGACCAGGTGTGCACATGTATGCATTTATCCAATTTTTTCTTGGAGAGTCATGTGACGCATAAGATTTTCATAGAGTTTAGAACTTCAAATAATTTTGGTTATCTCAGTAGGCTCCTGTATCATCTTCTAGTAGTCCTGGTCACACGGAACCTTCTTCTGCTAGCTCCATGCAACCAAATAATGGAGAGATATCCATGGATGAGCAAGAGGAAAAAAAATATCACTTTAGGAGATGCATTATCCATGAACCGTGAGAAAGGCACATCTGCTGCATCTGTTGAGGAACTCCGGAACTTGGTTGGTGGCACTGTTCAAATCTGTGTGGAAGGATATAAGGTTGTTATAACCTTAGTTTTTAGGTTGCCCACAAATCAAGTTTCCTTGAAATTCATTAATTTATACTAACATGGCATGCTCTTTCCAGGGTTTAGAAGCTGTCCATCATGAAAATGGGATGAAAATAACAGAGTATGGATAATATATCATTGTTCATAAGTTCTGTTATATCTTTGCCTCTTTTTAGTCATTGGAGTTACAGAGAGCTATAATAGATCATCTTTTTAGGTTTGATAAATACTTTTTTTTGTAGTGCTGATGTTTCACATAAAACAACTTGCATGCTTTGTGTTTGTGTAAATATATGAAATTTAAGAGGCATGTGAATCATAATTTGGTGACAAACCGACATTATATCCTTGGCCTATCTTGTAAGTCTATGAAATTATTTAAATGGATTTGTTATGGTTGTGAACTTGTGTTTTGTGTTTTTAGATAGATAGATAGATGCCTTTAAGATTCAAAGAAATTTTTATAAGATCTCATGAAGCAATGGCAGAAGCCTTGATCTGTTACTCATTCTTTTGCTTTATATAGTGAAGTGTGATTATCATTTGTAACCTAGTATCTTTAAGCATGCATTGGCTATCCAAGCTTACTTTGATTCATTTTCCTTACCAGCGAATACTAAACGGAAGCTTACTTTGTTCAATGTTTGTAAGCAATGTTCGTAAAACATTTTCTTGTTGAATTTTTGTAAACATTATTTGAGAACAATAGTACAATTTGTTTCATATGTTCTAGTTTTAGAGATGTGTGAACGAATTTGTAAATTTAACTTTGTTTTAATTATTTTTGAATTATCAATAAAATTTTTATTATTTTTATATTTAAAATGAATGGGTTGAATATTTGGATTATTATGAAAACAATGCATTTATAATAAATAAAAAAATATTAGTAGATGCGGCGGATTTTGAACAACCGTGAGAAATTTTTAAAAAATAGAAATTTATTTAAAAAATTATTATGAAATAATTTTTTATTATTTAAAAAATAATTATTATTTTTTTAATAATAAACATTTCATGGCGATTTGTTAATCGAAATGTTTTAATTATTTAAAAAAAATTATTTTTTTACCTTTCCTTTGAAGCTGTTAAACCCACCTAAAAAAATATATAAAATATTTTTAAAAATAATAAAAACATTTTGTGGCTAAGCTACTAAACCACCGCGTGAGTAATACTAGAAACCGCCAAGCAAAATGCAGATTCAGTAATTACGGCTACTCAAAAAACTGTGAGCGAAATACGCGCCGCGGACGCTTAGTCTTAGCCAAGGTTTGAAAACCGCCACTTAAATCATTTAGCGGCTGGTTGATTTCAAAATGTTAAAATGTCTCATTTTTTTCTTTGTAGTGAGACACCAGACGTAATTCCATCTTAATGCAAATTTAAAAGAATACTAATACGCTTATCTCGAAGGTATAATGATCAATGAAGGCTTAATATTCTATACATCTACTAATGAATTTAAATTCATTGGTTATTCAGACAGCGATTGGGGAAGAGATATGGATGAAGGAAAAGTACAATAGGGTTCGTATTTTGCATTGGAGAAATTACATTCACATGGTCATCCAAGAAGCAACAAATAGTCACTTTATCCAAATTTGTGAAGCCGAAGGTATATTCTTTGCAAATTCAAATTGTGTGTCATGCTATCTGGCTGTGAAATATGCTATCTTATTTGGGATTTCTGCAGAAAAATCCCACTGAGATTTATATTGATAATCGGTTAGCAATTTCACTTGCAAAGAATCCAGTTCATCACGAAAGAAGCAAACATATAGATATGCGTTTTCATTTCATTCGGGAGCACATAAAGTTGAATGAAGTAGCGGTATTATCATGCAAAACAAATGATCAAGCAACAGATTTCTTTACCAAGCCACTTAAGCATGATGTGTTTACCTGACAGAAAGTTTTGCTTGGAATGGTCAAGTTTAAGTGGGAATGTTGGAGTGTAAACTTTGACCATGTGACCCGAAAAGTCAGGGAGAAACATTCAGAAATGTGCATGTATGCTAGCAATTAGACAGTTAGCTAGTCTTTGGGAAAAAGTTTAGGAAAAGGTTGGAAGAAGAGCATGTCATCAGGCGAGAATTATGACAGTATGGAAAACACTTATGTTTCTCTGTTTTTTCTATATATAGATATATTGCTGTGTGTTTTTATTATCAAGGGTAGAAGACTGAGTGTTATCTTTTTTGAGTTTGAGTGAATAAAGTGAGATTGTCTTGATTGTCTTCTACCCATCAGTTTGTAGATGTAGTTTATTAAAGAGTTTGAGAAAGTGGTGCCTAAGACATTGAACAATACATCTAGGAGTTTTCATATTAATCAAACATGCTGCCTATATTCACAAACAATTTTCAAATAGAAATATATTATTGCTGAGTGATAACACCAAAGAATGTAATTACTTATATTTACATTGGGATAAGCACAAGAAGGCGGGCGGCGAGATTTCCGGTGGACGGCGGCGCACGGCGGAGCTCTAGGAAAGCCACAAAACTGAAGCCCTGAAGCCATGTCCAGGGTTTGGAAGTGACCACAGGAGACGGTGACGCCGCACGGCAGCCCGAGAAGGGATGGGATCTCCTACGCCGACGTGGTGGACGGGCCTGGAGCTCGATCCTTCATAACGGAGGCACTTACGACACCACGCCCCCCCACCACATACCGGATCCGATGACGACAAAGCATCCAACGACGACAAGGGCTGGGAGGACGTACATTTCAAGCGACAAAGCCGACCGGAGGACACTAAGAGACCACACCGCCCCTCACCTACACCGGGCCAAAGACAAGGCTCCCCCCCTTCATAAGAACACCAACTGGCCTGATGGAGGTGTGCGGACAGTGCTTAAGGCCCGGCCACATGGCGGCGGATTGCCGCAGGTCCATCACCTGCAGGGTGTGTGGGGGAGTCGGGCATAAGGGGCGAGACTGTCGCCGGACTGTTGAGAAACACCAAATACCAGCGGCAAAGGAGGAAGCCCGGATGGCAACTCGCCATGGCTTGGAGGAGTGGAGAAGGGAGTATCCACTGCCAAGGGAGTACCCACGGCCAAGGGTGAGAGACATACATAACCAACGACGGCCGGAACCCGAGCTGCACAACAACATGCATGGAAAGCACACCAAGGATGGCGCAACAACAAAGAAGGTTGAGCATGTGGAGCTGGGTGAGCTGCACCTGAATGAACTAGGAGGGAAGCAAGCTTCAAAGAAGAAGAGGATGAGCAACCCAAGGAGGAGGATATACCATCTCCACTCCTCACTGGCCCTAGACGGAGACATGGTTGCCGGGAAGGAGGAAATGAAGACCTTCACAGTCGCCACAGTGACCAAAATCAAGGAGGGCTTCGTGACAGGAAGGAAGTTATCCTCAGCTCTGAATGAGGCTCTCGGAGGGGAGTGGGACTGGCCCGTTAAGGCGTTCCGCGACGGAAGGTACATGATAAAATGCAAGTCCCCGGCAGAGGCGAGGGAAATCGAAAAGTCCGGCGAGCTCCACTTCCCGACCTTCTCCATCAGATGTGAACCCTGGACGGCAGACATCTGGAAAGCGGGCCCAGCTGATGGTGAAATCCGATGGCTTGATGTTAGACGCCGCCCAACCTTTTCTTTGGAATGTAGACTCACGGGCGGGCCAAATCGATGGGCGACACGCTTCTACGTTGACCGGCGAGGAGGACATTATATGGACGATATAAGGGCCATGGTGAGGATCAGGCAAGGACGAACTATGCTGTGCATCTTGTGGACGAACATAGGTTCCCGGAAGTACAAAATACTCGTCGGAGTGGAGCGTGACCAGGAACAACTACCATGGAACGGAGGAGAGTTGGGAGAGATCGATGAAGACATGGAGGAAGATGATGAAGTTCATGCTAGGAGCTCCAAGAAACCAGACAAAGGCAAGGGGAAGGCGCAGAACCAGGAGACAGAGAAGCGGACGGCACCCAAGCCGCCGGAGATGATTGCCGGAGACGAACATAGAGGGGGACACAAGGCTCGGACCGGTCAGGCATCTAAGCCGTAACCGGTCCACCGAAAGCATGGACCACCGGTGTCCGGGCAGCCACGCATGTGGAGGAGACCCATCTTGGTAGTCCATCGCCGTCCGTACTCACGCCACCGACACACAGGGACACGCTTCACACCCCCAGAGTCTCCAGCACTACATATACACACCGGGCACATGGGTCTGGAGCTGAGCCACGTGATGGGGCCAGGGCATCAAGCTCGTTCCCCATGCAAGCCGGTTCAATCGGACCCAACCTGAAGCCACACAGGGATACAATCAACCAGGGGGAGGCAAGTACAGGGGCCCAGCTTGAATACAGGGACCAGCTTGACCCATTACATGGGGCGGTCGAGCTGGATCCATTGCAAGGGGTCACCCAGATCATGGCTAGCCCAATCACCTCATGCTCCAATTCAGCTCTAGGGGAGAGCTCAACTCACATCTCAAATGTTGGTGCTCTCGGACCGGACCAAGTACCGCCACAAGCCCATGCACATCAAATGGCTGTTCCCTCAAACCCAACCCAAACAAGAAGTGTGAGCTCATTGGAGCTGATTCAACCGACATCATCCAAAGTGCAAGTGGAGGCACAATTGGGGGCTGATTTCCATAAATCCATTCCAACCAATTTGGCCCCTATAGGCCCACATAACCCTACAAACCTTAATCCACAAGCACTTCATATTATGGACTTGATTAACCATGGAATTATAGATCTCAACAATGTAATCCCAAAATATATGAATGGCGGTTGGAACTTGATATCGAACACCACCTAGAACAACACTCCAAACTTATCCGGGAATGAACACACACATGTAGCAGGGCAAGGGAGGCCACAACTAACCCAAAAAGAGGAAGCCCCACCTACAACACAAGGCAAAGGGAAGAGTAGTGGAGCACAAACCAAAAAGAGGGGCAGACCCAAGAAGTTCAAATCCACTCCAACACCCGGGGAAGAGACAGCTGAACCAACCACTGCCAAGAAAAGAATGGATCGCATAGATCCACAAGGTATGAATACACAACCCTCTATTGATCTATTTGATTTTGATTGGTCGGACAGGGAAGTGGCCTCAACTGTACTTACTGTGGGAATTGACCTTAACCAAGTGGAGAATGCAGAAACTTATTTGCGCCATATGAGGTTAAGGGATTCTGTAAGGGCTGGCAAGGCCAGGGGAGGCATCTAAGCCTCGACAGATTGGGACAGAGGGCATACCAGAGTTTAATTATGAAATTAATCTCATGGAATGTAAGGGGATTGGGGAAACATAAAAAATGTTTCCTGGTCAGGGATTTTATGGGACTACACAAGCCAGACCTCTTCTGTCTACAAGAGACAAAATTTGGGAACTATGGACAACCGGCTATGGAGAAGCCTGGGGGGCACCGGGTATGATACCCATTTAACACTTCGGCCAATAATACCAGGGGAGGCATCTGTATGGGCTGGAGTAGCAACAATTTCAACTTGTTATGCAGTCACATTGACACCTTTAGTGTAACAGCTATACTTGAGGATCGCTCAAATCAAAAAGTTTGGATGTGTACCTCGGTATACGGACCCTGCGAACGAAACCTCAATCACGCATTCTGGGATGAACTTCGAAATATTAGATCACGATGGAGTGGGCTTTGGATAATAGGGGGAGACTTCAATGCAACACTTTTGGAGGAAGATAGCAACAGGGGGACACAAAATACGCAAAGTAGGAGAGACTTCGGGAGCATTATTGACGACCTCCAACTATGGGACCCTCCACTGATTGGGCAAAGATTCACATGGACGGATGGACACATCAACCCACTCCTCATCCAACTCGATCGCTTCCTCATATTATCCACATGGACAACCGAGTTCCCCCAGGTTTGGCAAACCGCGTTACCAAGGATCCGATCAGACCACACACCACTGATGTTGGAATGTGGTCATCATTCCCCATGCGGAAACACATTCAGATTCGACCGCTCGTGGGCGTCAACAGAGGGTTTCTGGGGGATGGTAAAGGATTGGTGGGAGGGGTTTGCTTTTACTGGTAGAGGTGAATACATCTTGGCAAAGAAACTACTCCACACACGGCAAAGGCTGATACAGTGGAACAAACAAAGAAGACAAGACGAAGGGCGCGGAAGAGGGACATTCTAACCGCCATTCAATTAATAGACCAAAAGGAGGAAACCAGCAATCTAAGGGCGGAGGAGGAACAAAACAAAATAGCACTCAAAAAAGAATTTGAAGACATTATTAGGGCTGAGGAAAACTACTGGCGCTAGCGCTCCCGGATGACTTGGCTAAAGGAAGGTGACCTGAACACCAAGTACTTCCACGTTGTGGCAAATGAGAGGAGGAATTGAAATTGGATGCATAGTATACAGGTGGAAGGGAACACAGTGGAAGGACAGGAAGCACTCACTACGGCCCTCAAGACACACTTCACTCAACTCTTTGGTACAAAAAGGCAGCACAGATTGGCTACCAACTGGGAAAGATTATTCGCCCACAAGGAGCAAGTCAACCTGCAGCACTTGGAAAACCACTTCACAGAGGAGGAAATCTGGGCAGCGGTCAAGGACCTAAACCCGGAGAAGGCCCCAGGACCAGATGGTTTCCCTATGACCCTGTACCAACAAGGGTGGCACTTCATGAAAGAAGAACTTATCAACCTCTTCAACGACTTGTACCATGGTCGAGCATCCCTAGAGAGATTAAATTGGGCCTACATCACCCTGATCCCAAAAACAAATTCGCCTGCAACCTTATCTGACTACAGACCAATTAGCCTACTAAATTGCTCAATGAAAATCATCACCAAAGTGTTGGCCAACAGGCTAGGGGGAGTCATAAATAGCCTGGTAGACCACTCTCAAACAGCCTTCATCAAGGGTCGATGCATCCAGGACAATATAGTTGCCGCAGGAGAACTTATTTGTATGATGAAAAAGGGAAGAAGCAATGGAGCACTGTTAAAAGTGGATTTTGAAAAGGCTTTTGATATGGTCGATTGGGAGTTCCTGTTAGACATGCTACAGGCCCGGGGGTTTGGCACACGATGGATCGCCTGGATTAGAACAATCCTTACTTCATCCAAAGCTAAATTCCTCCTCAACAGGCAGCCGACAGGATATGTGAGACACCAGAGAGGACTAAGACAAGGAGACCCGCTCTCCATTGCTCTTCGTCTTAGTCACGGATGTGTTCAGCTCGATGATGACTAATGCCACAAGAACCAACATATACAGGGGCGTCCGATACGGGGCTTCAGACGAAGAGCAGGTCGCCAACCTACAATATGCAGACGACTTGCTAGTCTTCTGTTCGGGGGGGCTAAGTAACTTCAGAATTTTAAAGATGATCTTCTTCCTACATGAAGGTCTAACGGGGCTCAGAATCAATTACCACAAGAGTGTCATCATCCCCATTAAGACAACCTCTTACACACCCCGGGACCTGGAAACGACGATGGGATGTAACATTGGCAGTCTACCTATAACTTACTTAGGCATGCCAATCTCAGGGAACAAACCAAAAAAGGAGGAGTAGAGAACAGTCATTGACAGAATTAAGGCAAGATTGTCTACTTGGAAGGGCAAATTCCTCTCTTTGGGCGGCCGCATTACATTACTTAATGCAGTGCTCTCAGCAATCCCGACCTACTGGCTATCCATCTATAGAGTGCCGGAATGGGCCATCTACCAGATAGACCAGACAAGACGGAACTTCCTTTGGAGAGGCCCGGAGGAGAGCATGAAGTCATACAACCTAGTCAGTTAGGATAGAATATGTAGACCGAAGGAGATAGGCGGCTGGGGCATTGTCAACCTCCGATGCTTCAATACAGCTCTATTGGGAAAATGGTGGTGGCGCCTACTTACAGGACAGGCGGGTCTTTGTGCGAAGATACTGAAGGAACAATACTTTGGGGGGCAGGAGTTCAATCCCCATACCCCGACCCCCCCGCGTGCATCCTATTTCTGGAAGGGTGTCACAAAGCAGCAGGAGGCGCTACTACATAACATCAAAGTTGAGGTAGGACGCGGAGATACGGTCTACCTATGGCCCGACAACTGGCTTGCCGGACAAGCACCACGCAACCTCTTCCCCACGCTACATCACATAGCCCAAAGGAATGACCTTACGATCCAAGAGGCAATTCTCTCTTTGGCCCAAGGCAACCCAATCCTCCAAGAGGGGCCGTTACCTAATGGAGGAGACAGGGAGATGGAACACCTCTCCAGGCGGCTACAGGAAACCCAGGGGGCACAACAGGATAAGCGATGCTGGAAACTCAACACACAAAGTGGGTTCACAGTACAGTCTTACTATCGCTTCCTGATTGATGGGGGATACGGTCGGAAGTCGGGCAGAATCTATGGAAATTGCCCTGTCCTAATAAGACCAAAGCTTTCTTTTGGCTCGCGCTGGATAACAAAATCCTCACCTTAGACAACCTAAGGAAGCGCGGCTGGAACGGTACCAGGTCCACGTGCTACCTGTGTGAGGATCAGGAGGAAACGGTACAACACCTACTCCTAGGGTGTACATATACAAGAAGTATATGGCAACACTTCACACACCTATGCCAACTAGGTTCCGGCCCCAAGACATTTACGGAGGATCGTAGAGGCGGTACACGCCATTGCCAACCTACTACCCAGGGATACCAGGATGGGTTGGAAGCTGTTAGTCTTGGCCATCACCTGGACAGTGTGGATGGAGCGCAATAGGAGATGCTTTCATGATAAACGCCGCGTTTTCACGAAATCAATCCGTGACATTGACTTCCTAACATTATCCTGGTTTGATGCAGCTCACACTTCCAAGAGGCCGAAGCTGGTGGCAGTGGAGTCGATCGTGAAACGAAGCCTCGCCTTCACAAGGGAGGGAAGCTCGCAACACCCGCCAGGGAGGGACTTCGACGACACCTGCTGGATTAAAGGGACCAAGGGTGAATCCTGTACACTATCAGGGTGTAGGGTGCAAGTAAAGGGATAAGAAATCATTTGTATCGAACCCACTAAGGGTTCAAACTATGTTATCTTTATGCATTATCAATAAAAGAATGTGGTTAATCCACTTTAATCAAAAAAAGATAACACCAAAGAAAACAAAAAGAAAAAAAAGAAAAAGAAATTAAAAGATGCATGTGAAAAGTATATTCAGGTATGCACAAGGTCCTTGAACTATTGGAAACAGATCACTTCTAATACATATATCAGTTTCAAACAAAAGCTGAGACTCATCATAGAATCAAAAATTAAAAAGATAAAACAAAGTAGAATCACACTACAAGTCCATTACTGGAATCAAGCGTGGATAAAGATTGAAATAAAGCTAAGGAACCACTTGAAAAGCATCTTTGTATATTCTTTACTGACAATCTCTTTTGATACTATTTCATCTGCTAAGATATTCTCAATCAAGAAGATGACTGTTGTAGTTATCTGCCAGACAAGAATCAACTGCAAGTTGTCCAAGTGGACGGTAGCCGTGAGGAGGTTAATGCGGGCAGGTCTCTGACATTTACATCAAGAGGCAGCATCCTGAACTCAATATTAAGTTCCCTGAGGACTTTAATCATCTCCTGGAGCACCATTTCTCTCCTCTGCCATCTCAGTCCCATGTCTTGATAGTTAATACGATGACGCAACCATACCGCTACCTTCAGCCTATTCATGTCATCCACATCTTTTAGCATAACTGTTGGAGTTGGATACCAATGTTCCTTCTTACTCTGGATGTACCTACAAGCAGCCAGTGGGAAGATTCTGTTCAGAATTCCATAAAATTTGTTGCCGTTTATCGCAGGTTTTCTTATGGAAACCAATGCAGAAAGCTGTATGAATAATGAAGATGCTTAACACTTGCACTTGCTTCTGCTGTCCACTCATTTAGTTCTATCATTCAAGTCAAATTGTATGTTTTATGCTTCATGACTCGAATCTTATATTGATGACTATTGACTAATTGTTATAAAATCTTCAGTGCAAAAATAAATAGATTATAATTTATCTAAAATAAACAACATATTTCTCATCTTTTTTCAGATGCCACCCAGAAATTTTCCAACAGTGATCTCTAAAGAAAACAAGAATAGCATGGCAGGAGCATGATGTATAAAGAATCAGAATATTTGATGGCTTAATGTCCAATAATCTCTAACCATAATGAGATTATAGGATGCTCCATCAACGGAATTATTTGCCAACATCACAAAATAAGCTATGGATAAATACTGATCCTGAATAAAAAAACATGATTTGTCTAACCATGATGAGATGTTCATCAGGGACTTTACAGATGTATTAGGTTTTAGGTTTCAAATTATTTATAAACAAAACAAGGTGTTTTGGGTTTCAAATTATGCATCCTAAACTTAAATATTTGCTTCTTCTTCTTGAATTTCCAGTTTTAGTAAATAGTTAAAAAACCTGGCTAACATTTTATAAAGAGAAAATGAGATTGAACTTAAAGGACTGGTAGTAGTTACTTACCCCTCTATTTTCTCTTTCATTATTGCTAGCTTCTGTACAGGAGTTGAAACATGCACACAAAAATCAATTGCATCTCCCATATCTGGACTTCGATAAATATTGCTAATGGGCTTGGTTGCTAGCAGACTGTTTGGGTATATGATTTTCTGATTGTCATACCTCAGAAAAACTGTTGTCAGTATGTTCATCTCCTCAACTATCATCTGAAAAACCAAAATAATACATCTTACCAAGCTTTTCATTTAAAATATCAGAAAGAAAACATCAATTGGATTTGTTTCTCGGTACCTGAATTCCCTCCACTTCACAACGATCACCAACATCAAAAGGGTGCATCACAAACAAAAATATAATGGCTTCAAAGATCATCTTCAAGGTGTTACCAAACATGAAGACTGCCACAAGCGCCTGAGAACTAATGAGAACAAAAAAATGGGTGGTTGCAATGCCAAGAGTGAGAAGCCAGAGACCAAATACAATTATTGCTACAACAACATTTGCCATCTGATGAAGCTTGTTTACTGCTGTTTTTGTATCATTCAATGTTAAAGAAAGTGCTCGCCGTTCTCTGAATGCATTAATCTGTACCATATATAAATAATATTATCAAATGATTTGATTCAAGCACCAGTACACCACATATGAAACTTTCTGCTACAAGGAAGTAGATAAGCACAAATAAAGGGCATTATTACCACCCAGTTCTTAAGAGATTTCTTTGTGATTCTCTTGGTTTATTGAGCTCCTTCAAATAGGCTCATAGTTTTCAAAGCTTCATCTTCCCCAATGAAACGCATCAAATCCACCAAATAGATGTACCTGTAAATTATCCCCAAGTCATTTCATCACTCCCAAAGTTAATTCAACATTAACTTATAAAACAAGAAATTCCCTGAAAAAGTTGAAACAGAGTAGAAATGACAAAAAGTGATTACATCCCATAAAGTTTCAAGGTCAATCTAACTGGCCAAACAGAACTAGGACCAATTCTCTAATTATATATTTCTTCTCTGAGATTCAGTACACAAGTTAGAGATTCCCATATACTAACATGTTCATACAGTCACTAATAAATCCTAATCCCTACCCTTATGCGGCTGGCATGCTTCCTAATCCATGAATATGAATACAGATAAAATAACAAAATCAAATTTCCACAGATTTCTGCCATAATCTGAAAATCAAACTATTTTAACCAAAATATGACAGTATAATTTGGGCTCATTAATGATCGAAAATCATCAGCTAATATTCTGGAGGGTAATAAATAGTAAACCAACAAACCATAAAAATCCTATTGAATTAGTAGAAAAACAAAGAAATCTTAATTTGTTGACTTTTGGAATCATCTTTCAGGTGATTTATAGATGCAGTATAGTATTCTATAGACAAACATACTGGGCTTATGGACAGATCTCTGGAGAATATTATTATTATTATTATTATTATTATTATTATTATTATTATTATTAATTTATTATCAGGGGAATGGTGAATAAAGACGTACTTGGAGCCAGGCCTGGCGACATTGTTGAAGATCTTCTTGGCAGCGACCTTGGCTTCTGTTCTCTCGCTCCCTGATCTCAGTGGCCGATTCATCCTCGGAGCCGGCTTGCAGTATCTGCTCGTCGAGCGTGGTGAGCGTCCCATGCCTGACGATCCTCATCAGCCTCTTCATGTTCCACGCTGAGATATTCTTCTGGTTGAGCTTGTGCAGCTGCTCGATCGTGATCCCCTCCTGCTGCGGCGGCGGCTGCAGCTGCCGGCTGAAATCCTTCCTGGAGACCACACCGGAGAAGCGGACGCTCTTCGCCCCAATCGTCGTGGTCCTCTGGGCGCTGATACGCCCGCTCCCGCCCACGCCACCGATCACCCTCCCGCCCCGGCTGGGCAGAGCTGCAGCCCGGAGATCGTTCGGAATGGTGGCTCCCGCCCTCTGTAGCTTCTGCATCTCGGCGAGGACCCTGTCTTCTTCCTCCTTGATATGCTGAAGCTCGATCAATGGCGGGCCGGACAGCGCCTCGATGACATACTGGTTGAAAAGGGATTCCTGGATCCGATCGAAGTAGGTACTGACATGGAAGGAGGAGGCGAGCACCTTCACGAGAAGGGTCTTGATGAGCCGGAAAATGTTGGCGATGAGGAGGCAGAGGAGGACCTTGGTGACGTACGGCAATGTCTTGCTCCTCGTCTCCCTCGCGACCTTCTCGTCGAACATGTAATGCCAGGCCAAGAGGACCAGGCCGAGCCAGAGACAGTTCTGTACGGCCCTCCGCACGCCATAGACGAAGTAGAGCACTCGTTTCCTGAGCAAGAAGCTGCGCTCGAAGCAGACGACGATGATACGGATGAACCAGCCGGAGACGAGGCGGCCGCAGAAGAGCACCAGCACGAGCAGCGTCCACTTCCAGAGATGCAGCTCCCAGACGGTCAGGCGTTGGAGGGGTCCGATGAAGAGGCTGCAGAAGAAGGCTGTGACGATGACGAAGAGGCTGATCCACTGAAGCACCGTGAGGATGCTCCAGTTATCGCGCGTCAAGTCCTCCGGCACGTCCTCTTCGATGAAAGGATCGTCGTCGTCGTCCTCCGGCCTGCCGAGCATCCCCGATTTCAACTGCCCCGATTTCGGAATCCAACCAGATTTCCTCATGCTCTCCGCCGGGGGCGGATCCATCAACCTCGATCTCGTCTTCGCGCGTAGGAGGGTTGATGTGCGGCGGAAAGACGAGTTCCCGGTGCATCGGAGGACCTCCGCTTCACCGCCATCACTAGCGTCGCGGCTATGGTTGGAGCTCGACCCGGCCTTCACGTCCTCCTCCGATGACGACGACACGCGCGATGGGTCCCGGAACGAGACACGGAGCTCCCGCGATGCGTTCGCATTCGGCTTCTTGATCTCCTCCATCTCCAAATCAATGTCCAGCGATGTCTCCCCCCTCTGCTGCTTCTCCGACGTCACGAACCGATCGCCACCACCGGAATCTAAGAAGAAATCATAGGACGCCTTAGCCGGAGAAGCGCCGGTGTTGCCGTCGACCCGGACGACGAACTCGTCAAGGTGCTCAAAGAGGATGGGCTGTTGCTCCTGCTGCTGCTCCTGATCGAAGGAAGGATTCCGCGAGGATGATCGCTTGTAAGAACCTTGGGATCTGAAGGATTTCCTCAACGAATCCATGGCCTGGAGAGCTAATGATTGTGATTCTCATTGCCATTGCTTTCTCCTTTCTGATTTAGCGCAATTAGGACGAGATTTTTTTGGGTTTTAATTTTTCTATTTCTAATTATTAGGTTTTCTCTCATTTTCTTTCTTTCTGCTTTTTTTTCTCTCTCTCTGTCTTTGCCTTCGTGTTGGATCCTATGAGAAATTCAACGAAGGAGAGAAACGCAAGGAGTGACGTGAAGCGATGGTGGACGAGAAAAGCGCATTTATTCATTTATTTATTTATTATTCTTTTAATTTTTTTAGTTATTATTTTTATTTATTACATCATTTTATGCATGCATTGTATGCTTTGAAAATCACGAAGATTGCAGGGCTACAACGTCGTGTTCTATGACACGTTTCACTGAGGAAAAGGAGTCCGGATCATTGGGCGGTGTACTTTCCGTTTGCTGTTCCGAGGTTTTGAATTCTTTTTGGTATAAAGTATTCATATCCCTTACGAAAAACATCCAAACAATCAAAAATTTCATTAATAGAAACTAAGGTCTTTTATCTGAATTTTGAGTTTTTTTTTTCAATTTCAAAGAAAAATGTTAACAAAATTTTTTAGTTTGTGAGCGTAAGTTAGGCCTAGCCTGACAATGTGCATGTAGGCTTTAGCCGCTTGCAAGGTTGACATTTGCGTGCAAGTTTAGCCATGCTGAAGTGCATGTTCACATGATTTTCAAAATTCTCATTTAAATATTTATTATTATAGGACTATTTTTCCTAAACTTTATGGCCGCCAGAAATATATATTTTATGTAATTTAAAATTATAGATTTGATTTAATGGTTAAGGTTGGTGAGTTGTGAGTTTAATGGTGTGGTTTTCATTCTCCACATTAAGCCCCCCATGTGCTCTTCTTATTTTGGATTGGAAATGGATGAAAAAGGATTGTAATAACCCACCTATTTTGCAACCCTATAAAGTAACATATTCTTCCATCCAAATAGTTTCCTAAACATTGGAATATGATGTGTCTTGTAGATTATGCACATGCTTGTTAAACATGCTTTTGGTATGTATGTATGACAATTCCTTCCATTGTATTTGCTTTCATTGTCAAAAAGATTTTTTCTCACAAATTTTTCATATTGTTTGAACCATTACACATTTTAACTTATGAGTCAGCACATCACCACCAAATGTTTCATCTTGAGCATTATAATTAGGGGATGATAAATTGTGATATGACCCTCAACATGACAACGAATTATTTATGTTTGAGTTTGTCATAATCATATTTTGTGTTTAATTTTTTAAATTTGTTTCAATTAAGAAAATATTAATGTCATAATCGAGTTGACATGCCTATTACATTTAGACTGATATAATTATATGCATAGATATATTATTTATGTTCTATCACTTAATAATATTATTTAATTATGAATATATATATATATATATATATATATATATATATATATATATATAATTAAAACCTTTAAAAAGCAAGTTATATATATGTATATATATAAAAGTTTGTATTAGAAAATGAAACTTTTGATAGCTTACATAATTATGCATGAACACTTTTTTCATGTTTTATCACGCACGAAAATTGAATGTGACCCATTCCTAATCATGTTATTATGATTATTTGTGTTAATAATATTACCTATGTCGTCCGTATGCGTGGCACAATCGTAAAGGCTAAGAATAGTGTAACATAACAACTAAGGGGTAGCTACTGATGGCTTCTGGAGGACACCAGATCGAAGATCCCTGATGGGTCAACAGAGAGCTGGCATATGCTTGGTGTCCAAGTAACCCTTATAATGGCCTATCAGGAGGGATAAAAGCGGGACTCTATTCTTTGGTTCGAGGATTTTTTTCTCTAGTTGGACTCATTCACTTTCTAGAAGAATCATCCTCTCTCTAATTTTGTTCATCTCTTATACCTCCTCTTCCCATCAAGCTTTCTAATTTGATCATCGGAGGGCTTAGGGATAAGCCCCTAGACTTCCATTGCATGTCCGCAACCTGGAGATTGTAATCTCTCAAGATAGAGTTCACTCAGATCCTTTCTCGGCCACATATCAACTCCCCTACAAATCACTCAGAGGACATCTTCTCCATCTGATCTCATCAGTTGATCCAAATCTGCACCGATCTCGAGTACGCGCATATTTTTAGCATCAACAACTTATATATTAATTGATTTGTGTTCAATTACGATCTAACCCAATCTTTTCTCCACATACTAATCTAAATTATGACAATTCTTAAAGAATTCATAGTTAATTTACTTAAATGTTTGCCTAGAGTTTTCCGGATGCTCCCTGTCACAATCCAATCTAGCTAGTGCTTGAATTGATTCCTATTAAGAACACTAGTGTTTGATACTATTTAATCTAATTCCTCATTGTATTCTTATTAAGATTAGTCTTATCAAAAGACAAAATTAATTACTTTCATCCACTGAAGTTTTACTTATGCGAGTGTTTATGACGGGTTGACGATTGATCTTAAAAATGAGTACGAAGTGCGACTTTATAAACACAATATGATTATTTTACTAAATAGTTTTCATGACAAGACTATTTTGCATATCTCGGTGTTTTTCTTAAAGTCAACCATAAAATAAAAAAAATCTATGGTGGCCACAAGCCGAATTTAGCTTAAGATTTGGCTTTATTTAAGTGGAGAATTAAGTCAGAAGGGAGTAGAACTAAATGCTGTTAATGATTACTCAAGAGCACAATGTCAATGTCAATGTCAATGTCAATGTCAATGTCAATGTCAATGCTACAAGCGCACTTAAACAGGTCTCCCATTAATTCCCAATATGCTATGTTTAATCTAATCAGTGTTGCTTTTATTGTGGCATCATCTCCATTATATATATATATATATATATATATATATATATATATATATATAAATATAGAGTCATGTTAGTATAGAGTCGACCTTAATATTATTCATTTAAGGTCATCTCATTTTGAGTCACTTGGAGAGTATTTTTTTTCCAAATCCAACCATATAGATGGAAAGAACAACCGTATGATCATTCATCTTAAAGGGTGAAATTTTATAGAAATCTTAACGGGTTAATTTTTCACCCTTTAAGCATTTAATGATCATACATCTGGCCACAAAATATATGAAAATCAACATGCTAAATTTTATTTTTTTATGCTCTTTCCATCCATACAAATGGATTTTCAAAAAAAAATACCTCCAAGTTGTCTTCAAAACGGCATGAATGAATAATGTTAATAACGCTATACTTATACTAACATGACCATATATATATATATATATATATATATATATATATATATAGTCTTTTTTCCCCCCTAATTCCTTTCATTTGAACCAAAAGATTTGTAAACCAAGTTAGATTGTCCCTAACCTTATTTAATGAATTGTTATTCTTATAAATAAGAAGAGAAACAACTTTGAAAAGGAAAGTTGGTTATAACACTTCTTTGAAATGAGAGGTCAAGAATTCAAAACATGTTTAAAACTAATTACCTATGACCAATAATAAAATCTGGTTCATATGCAAAATAATAATAAAATAAATAAGTATAACGAAAATGTCCTGGAAATTAAGTGTTATTTTTATGACAAATGACTATATTTTTCAAATAAAGTGTTACTATGATAGGGTGATTCATTAAGTTTGATCATGAATGCATTTTTATTTTAATAAATGCATTGATAGAAGAAAACTATCATTATGTTACAATAAAACTCAACGAATCTTCATGTACTAGAGTTTAGAGGAAGAAAATATTTCAAATAAAAAAAAAATAAGAAATTCGGTATGAATGGAGGATTCAAACAAGTATACTACCACTGCTAATACCACTGCTAAGTGAAGTGGAATCAACTTTTGGGCAGAAGTTTCAACTTCTCCTGAGGCTTAGAAATTCTATAGATGTTTGTGAATAAGTTAATTTATCTTGTTATTTTATTTAAAAGTAAATTATTTATTAGTCTTTAAAATTTTTTATTTAAACCAAGGGATTGAAGTCTAATACATCATGAATCTCGCCTGCACATTTTGGCACCTCCGCACCCCTAATAAATGCGGCACGATCCCTGAGATTGTCATAATGTCGCCCCACAGAAAGGCAAAAGGCATGTCACAACCCACAAGGAAAAAGAGTGACCTACGCGCCTACTCTCATCATGACCGATAAGACGGCGATAGAGATGCATGACAGGGTTCGGATCCTCAGAGACGGCAAAGGTAATAAAAAGAAGGGAAACTAGAACAAAAGGGGTAAGAAAAACTCTAACTAGAAAAAGCCTCTCTTTCTCCTGTGATTTTGAGAGCTAACTTGATCGTTAGAGTGGGCTGGGGCACCAGGGCCCTTCCCTCTCTAACGGGTATCATTTCTTGTCCCCATTTTTGGTGAACCATTAGCCAGAACACCCACCACGTCATCTTTATTCGAAGGAGACATCAGATGTTAGCCTGAGCTAGGAGTCAATTTGTCGGAAGCCCTGACCAGTTTTTAGTTAACTTGATTTGGTGCCGTCCGTGGGAACATTGCACAACAAGCCACTCACACCATGGAGAAATCAGTCATAAACTCGGCTTCAGGAGTGGGAAAGACTCTAATCGAAGAACTTAGCAAATGCAGGGAGATTCTCGGCTCACCAAAATGTGATGCACCCAAAATGGATGATCCCTTAGGAGGAACGTTGCCGCTACTTGGAGCTTCAAGTGGAGGTCCTGAACAAGGCCCTGCAGGAGATGGAGCAAGCCCCCACCATCCACATCATCGCAAGAGGGCCGACTAGAGGGGGTGATAGTGCGGTGGCCCAGAAATCATATGCTCAGAGGCCAATTTGAGTGTAACCCCCGAGAAACACACTAAGTTTAGGCCACCCATCTCCTTCTCGGACGAAGATTTCGGAAGAGTCTCCCATCCTCACGATGGAGCCATGGTCGTCATCATAATAATAGGAGATTTGGAGGTCAAAAAGGTCCTCTTCGACACCAGGAGTTCCGTAGACATCATCTTATGGAGTGCTTATAAGCAGATGGAGTTGGGCGGCAGCGGGCTACAGCCAGTCAAAACTCCACTGATGGGCTTCACTGGAAATGTTGTGCAACCAGAGGGAGTGGGCTTACTCACCCTCACAGTTGGGACCTATTCGCGCTAAGCAACAATCACGTTTGACTTCCTGGTGGTCAGATACACCTCAAGTTACAATGTGATCCTAGGAAGACTGGTGTTGAACGAATTGAAGGCGATCATCTCGACATATCACCTGCTAATGAAGTTTTCCACAAAGAATGGATGTGGAGATTTAAGGGGAGATCAACCTGAGTCGCCTGGCCAAAGCTACTACGCAGACTTCTTAAAGGGCGGACCCCTGAGCTTTTAACCATCGAAGCCCTACTTGAAGCCAAGAAACCAAAGGGGATGGCAACCTTGGTCGAGAACCTAGTAAAGGTTCCTTTAGCTGTTGAACACCCCAAGAAGATAGTCCATATCGGCTCGGAACTGTCAATGTAGGCCTATAAAGAGATTACACACTGCTTGCAAGACAACCAAGACATCTTTGCATGGGCCCCTGAAGATTTGCTAGGAATGAGCGTCATCGAACACCATCTCAGCACTGATCTGGCTGCTAAGCCAATCATTCAAAAGTTAAGGCACTTCGCCCAGGAGCGCCAACAAACAACTGGAGAGGAAGTTGAGAAACTCCTAAAGACAGGATTCATTAGAGAGATCTATTACCCTGAGTGGCTTTCAAATGTTTCTTTTGTAAAGAAACCCTCAGGAAAATGGCGGATATATTTCGACTTCACTAGTCTGAATAAAGCTTGCCCAAAAGATTACTACGTGCTCCCGTTGATTAATGAGCTCGTTGATGCCATGTCGGGTCATGAAATATTAAGCGTTTTGGATGCATTTTCCGGGTATAACCAAATCAAGATGGTGAAGCTTGACGAGGAGAAAACCTCTTTCACCACAACCAGAGGTATATACTGCTATAAAGTGATCCCTCGGGCGAACTTTTGAAGCCCACTATCTTCGCCAATCTCCAACCCATCTCACCACCTAAACCACTATCCCAGGTTGCACCTTCCTCTCTCCTCCCTCCTTTCAAGCAAACCACATCTTTACCTACCCTCTCACTAGATCCACCTTCATTAGACTTCTCACCAAACCCTTCTCAAACCCTTTAACCTTACCAAAGCCATCACCAGACCCACCCTCATCTCACCAAACCCATAACCCTTCAGGCCCACGTCACTCGACCCACCTTCATCAGACCAACCTTCATCTCTTTCGTTCACACCACCATCCTCAGCTTTCCCCAATCACAACCCTGCGAGCTCTGCACTAAAGAGCACCACACTAACACCCCTAGCTCCTTCTATTCTTGTAACCCATCTTCTCTTTTCTCCTTCCAACCTCGAGTAACCTACCCTTCGGTTCGATACCAGTAAGCAACCGGCCTCCCATTTACTTCATCCCTCCTCAATGTCCCCCTGTAGGCTTGCTACAACACCACCTATACCACTAGCTATTCCCCCACCGACACCCATCTCTACCACACTCACCCCAACCCTACCAGCACAACCCACAAAACATGCACCGTTGTTCTCCACCCCCACCACCTTTACCGCCATCCCTTCCTCCACCGGCTTACCTCGCTCCACCTCCGTCTGGTCTTCTACCGAAAAGTACCATACATCCTTCCCTCCATACACCCATCATCTTTCCTTGCTCCCTCCTCTCTTCCAATTCCCCATATCTTATCTCACCACCTTCCTCTCTTCATGTTGCAATAGAGCCACCCGACCCACTGGACTCACCAAACACACCTTTTTCTCCAAACCCACCTTGCTCTCGCATCTCACTCCAATATTTCATCCCTCTACTGTTCGAAAACCCTAACCCTAGTTCTCAAACCCAAGCTCCCGATCAAGCAAACATGGCGACTCGGTCGATGACGACAAGAGAACAGGATTGCCAGATGATGCTTGTTGCCGTTGTTCACCCATGGATGAAGAATGGTGATTTCTAGATGGACCATTATGTTTCCAAATGCTACTCTGATGGCCTATTTATCTTCATTCTTGGTGTCGCATACACGAGGTTAGATTCTTCCCGTGATCTCCGGCTGCTCTGAAATAATGCACTCTTATTTATCCTATAGATCCCAACAAAATGATCATGGTCGTTTATCACCGTGAACAACTCTCGAAGAAGCTGGCTGCCAAACCTCAACCCTCAACCCCTCCCCCACTGATGGCTAAGAAGGAACACATGTTAAGACGCATTTATTTTAGCGACCCAACCCTAAACGACCCATTATACACTATTCATCCAGGGACATGATCACCACACTAACCCTACTCTAGTTGTTTTATCCTGCTAGACATGTATAATCATGACAAGAGAAGTATTCAATATAAAATAAACACTTGACATATCATATAATAGTAAAATACAAGTCTAAAATCCTGGATATTGTATACCAAAATACAAAATATCTAATGTCACAACATTAAGTAATTCACATACATAGTATGTTTTCATATCTAGTACTCAGATCCTACTACATACACATTAAAACAAAAGTCATCAGCTCTCACGCCTCCCATCAGCGATCTGGGCCCTCCTTTAAAATTCATCCCTGTGAGGAAAAAGGGGAGTAGTGAGCTAACACGCGCTCAGTGAGGGAAAATATAACTACATGGGTTAGTATATAAAGATATACATCATTAGAAAATCATACATATAAATATGTATCAAAATATGAAGGATCCATGCATTTAATTAGTATGTATATGCTAGTCAAAATCCAGATAAGAATCCAGGATTACATGCAAATCCTCTCACCTATCTTCAATTTAGATAACATGTCGTTCATAAGGAAAACCCCGTATAAAATCGATAAAAATAAGCAATGCATCAAATAATAATCAATGCATCTCAAGCATTTACCCATATCAATCATGTCAAGTATTGCATCTAACTATGTCCACGTAAGCTGAAACCTTACCATGCGCGAAGCATGCATCCCATGAATAAGCATGAATTTTCTAGCGCGAAGCTACTGCATATATAAAGCATAAATCTAGCGGGAAGCTAATGTCTCGTATGTACGGAAGCCCCAAAGGGCTAAACAACCAGTATCATGCCCCCAAAAAGTGTGGATAGGGGTTTTTCATTAAAATCATTGTTTTCATTTTAAAACTCTCCTCCCAAATGGGCACTAACTGTGGTCCCAAAGACCTTTCATGCTCATTCTCTTAATACTGAGTTAACTACGTCAATCTAATAGGTTCATATAGGATACATGTCCCCTTCTATGTTATAATGCAAGTGTCAACACACTAACTCTATATACTCAATCATGTTTGGTCAATCAACTCCATGAATAACTACATTTCCTAGCTATTCACATAAATCATGCCACATTCAAGCATTCACAATGTCACGCCCCGAACCAAAATGGGACGTCGGCAGATCGGTAGCATACTTGTGGGGATGGGCCCCACTGTGTATGCAAGGCCTCATAACCTGTTACAATTACTACAAATAACTGAAGAATATGAATTTATTACTAAATCTCAAATGTTCAATTTAATATTCAACATAATCTAATAGATGGGCAAAGTCTATGAAAATAAACCAGTACAACTTAATTTATTCAACACACTAGAGAAAATCCCTAAGACACTAAGGATAAGATCAGGCTCTGGACATCTCATCTACCCACCGACTAGCTACTCCTCGTGATCTGAAAAAAAAGGTCCAGAGATTAATGAGCTTGGGAGCTCAGTAAGTACCCACTAAAACAGTGAACCACACAATGTTTTATATCATAAATAAAGCTGTTTCATGGTAGCATAAAATAGTAAAAGAAACAATTTAGAAATAATTCAACAAATTCATTAGAAATACAAACTCCAAAAGTATCATAAAAACAAATTATCAGTAAGTTTGTTTTGTAGCAAAATAGTAGAGTCTCCCAAACTTTCTATGACCACTAATAACCCGTTGATGCACGGTAAAATGTACAAGTATTATAACCGGCAAAGACGGGAAAACAGAAGCAATGCTATTGTGGCCAGGACCGGCCGACGGGTTGAATTAGTTCATAACAGATACGTGTCGACACGGTCAATGTTTAACCCCCATCGACGAAGGTCAAAACACAGACAGTTTGGAGACGTACTCGAAAATCAGAATAAATATCGCAGGAAAAATAAGTCATACAATTAGAATCAGAGAGCATGTCAAGCAAGTAAATGTCAATAGTTCTAAACAAAACATACATGCATGGTTCAGTTTTGTACAGAAAATAGATAGATTACAGTTTCTTTGAAATATCAGATAAAATCAATATATAATTTAAGTTATAATAACAAAAATAATTTCTACAAGTTGATAAGAAAAACCTTGCTTAATTTAGGTGGAATACTTACCTCCAAACTTCAATTTAATCCAACTGTATCTCAGACCGTTGTATCCGTAATAGGATCTTGATAGCCTACTACTCAAAACCCGGTCAACTGAGGGGAAGATCTGAGAGAGGGAAGAGAGTAGAAACTCCTATCATCTAAACCCTCTATTATGTTTGCAGAGAGGAAGAATCAGAAGAATTAGGGTTACAAATGAGGGCGGCGGTGTGAGGATTAAATACAGAGATTCAACAGTTTTTTTTTTTTTAATTAAGATTATGTTTTTATTTTTATTTTTATTTCTCAACCGTTTTAAGATAAGGTCTTTGACTAAATCATTAAGAAACATAAATATCAGCCCACTTTGCTCTTTAGTCCTTACTATTTTAAATAATTACGTATAACCTTTGGGTGGGTTATTACACACAAGCCATTTTAAAATAAATCAAGTATCTCATAATATGCAAACCCTCACTAAGGGTAATCAGCTTGTAAATAATAAAAATAGCATCCAAAACATGAATCAAAATTCATTTATAAAACATGCGTATAAAAATAAATCATGTAGGCCATCCATCTTCCACTCACCTCAATGCAATTATATACTATTCACTGTCCTACCTCCGGCTCTCCCGCCGAGTCCACAATGCCTTTACTAAATCCTATTCATGATAATATATCACATATTAACATCTAATATCATTTAGAGATGATATGGTTATAGAAATGCACTATTCTAACTAAAACTCAAAAAGTCAGCTTTTTAGTCTATAACCGACAAATCTAGGCCTTTATACACCTGACCGTACTATCTTTATTATTTTAAATATACCCCTGAAGTATCAGGACAATCAGAATCGAATTCTGAGCATTTTAGAAAAATGTTAAAAATTTACTATTTATGCCTATACCTTGAAAATCGGATTTTTTAATTTATAATCTAGTGTTACCTTTTAAGGTCCTGCACTATATATTTTCCTCTCTTCTAGTGTGCCCCCAAGCTAATAGGACACTCGAAAATCAATGTGGAATCATCATGACCTCTCTGTGCTACAGTAACTCTCTTTTCTCTACTTGCTATAGGAACGCTACAATATCTTCTTCAACCTTACTATTGCTACAGTAAATCCAAGAATTCCTTCTCCTAAATAAAGATCTATAATCTATAATTTAATCCCAAACTTTTTATACATTGTTCTACATCCATTTTCACCCATTTATACACGATTTCATCTATTGAAATACATGGATTAATCATTATACATTCAAATCCTCATAAATGACTTAAATGCATGAATACTCATTCCAACCCATTCAATTGCTTCTAGTTCAAGGTTAGGGTCACTCACTTGAAGTTCCAAGATGCGAAAGCTTGTATTCCCATCCTTGAACCTTGATTCAACTTAGCTTGTTCTTGTAACTTGACTAAGCTCAACTACTTAACCAATTGATCAAACCAACTTGTATTTTAAAAGAGCCCAAACCCAACTCAACATTAGTTGGTTAAACCCATTCCAACTTTGTTGAACAGAATCGAATTTCTGTTAACTAAACCCAACCACTAATCCTCCAAACCTGATTTTTCTTAGGTCCCTTCTTATCTGGTCGAACTCAACCACAATTTAAACTTATTTGTCAACATGGTTAACCCTAAACAATTAACTAACTAATTAAAATGATTAATCACTAATCTCAGTTAAACTAATTCCTCTCTCTCTTTTTCTCTCGCTTGCATCCCGTTTGAGCGGGAGGAGCACCACCGACCCAAAGACGGTGGTCACGGCCCATGCAGCAGTGGGCGACCCGCCCCTTCCCATCCCGGCAGATCCTCTCACGAGAGGGTGCTTGGGCGCATCAGGAGTGCCCTCCCGGGTTGGCGTTCTCCCAATTTACTTCCCTTGTCTTGCTACTCAGTCCCACGAAGCTCTATCCCACAACTACACTCTACTATGCAAGCATGGTGATCATCAAAAAAGAGAAAAGAGAAGAGGAGGCTCACCTGGTTCATAGTGGTTCCCGGCGCCCATGAGGAGAAGTTTCCGGCCGCTAAAGTCGCCTAGAGCTCGTGGTGGCCCCCCAGGTTCAGCGTTGCTCCTTTTCTCAGTCAGTCTCCTCGCCCAGTCAGCATTAGCAGTGCCTGATTCTTCAGTGGTTCAGGTCTACCTCCTAGTGGTTCTTGCAGACTGGAGCCATCACCTCTTTCTCTCTCAGTTTGAGTACTTGGCCTGCTTCTTATAAAGCTCGCGGATAGGAGTTGGACGAGATCACCATCTTGTTGATCGCGGGCAAGATTGCAACATTCAACGTGATGATCGCGGTGTGGAGGGAACTCGCGGCGGCGCGTGGCTCGCTGACGAAGAAGGCCTTCGTATGCTTCAGGATCAGCATACCCACCGGACGATGGGTTTCCATTGCATGGGATATAACTGTGGGTTGTGCTGTCTAGGCCTTGAATCGAGCATTCCTCTTTAATGATCGGTCAAGATCGCATCTCGACGAACGACTAGATGACTCTTAGTTGCCTTGAACTTAAAGGGAATCCTAGATGAGTGGTTGAGATCACTCCATCTGATGAGAACAATCGGGCGGTTCAAGATTAACTCCATGCCTCAAATTAATCTAACATCGAAGATGATCGTCTATGATTAGATCATCCTATATAATGGGATTAAACGGTGAGATTTTCTCCCCCTGCCTAGAACTTATGCATTCATCGGAGATCAGTGGCTCAAATTATTTCATATCAATTAAAGGAATGGAGAGCTAGGATTGATTTTGGTGCTTCAAACTTACGCACCATCACATGGTCATCAAATCTCAACCGTTGGTTCTTTTTAATATGCCCTCTCACATGTGACTTTGCAAATAACCTCCTGATCTTTTCTAGGTTAGACTCAAGTCCCTGGCCTGTGAGTGAAGCACAATTCTGGATAAGTCCCTAGATTTTCATGAAATTACAAAAAGGTCTCTGTCTATCTCCATTAATCCTAATTAGGGTTTAATTTTATTAAACCCTCCTTTTCCAAAACAATCTATATTTGGGAAGTTACTTTAATTAACACACTATTTTAAAAAAATTAAAATCCATTTATTCCAATAAAAATCTTGGATTTTACAGGTTTTCTTATGAGTTAAGTTTACTACATTAATACAGCCTTAGGCCCAGGGTTTACCCCTTGACCTGACTGGTGTGACACCTGTCCCCTATTTGGAGATGAGTGTTACACAAAGCCTACAATCGGTGAAGGAATGTATAAGAATGAATTGGCATGCCGTGATGAATGACTTGATTTGATCCACACTACAAAAGAAGATTGACAATATGGAGGAAGACTTCCCACACTGGTCATTGGCAATTTACAAAAAGAATAAAATTAAATGATTTAACTAACTATGACATATTTAATACCACGTTTGTATTTCATACATTTGACTTCATGATGATAATTACATTATATGGTTTTATTATATTTGACATGTATCGCCATGAGATCAATGTTTCTCACACAAATATGTTACATCCATTACACACGGAAATTTTTATTTATTATTCTGCTTTATCCAATGTTAGTATTATATGTAAAAGTAATTGGACACCATCTTACAATGATGTATGGATTATTGTTAATGTCCAATTACATAGAAATTATAAATTTATTGTTAGTTTTATATTTCTTTATACTATAATAAATTTTTGAAATAATAATACTTTTTCTCTTATGTGAACTCTTCTTGGGTGTTAACTCAAATGTATTAAGTTTGCCTATCAATTAATGAGAAGAAGCGTTCTACTTGTTAGCATTACAATGGAGTAAATACAAAGTTGTGGCAATGGATTAAGGGTGAAAGAGGAGGAAGATTTTAGAAATTAAAAACTACAAATGATATAAATGTTAATATGATAGTCTATATATGCCCATATATATAAATATATAAATCAATCTATAACAAGTTTTTCACTTTTGGAGTTCTATTGTAGGTCAGTATATATTGCTATATATGCATGACTGAACAATAATATGTGTAAGTCAATATTAATGAAAATCAAAATAAAGTAAAATATATATTATAAATATAATCAATTGAATTTAAAAAAAAAACAAATAACTTAACATATGGTCGTGCAACACACGTGCATTTCACAAGTCATATACCATATTGATTAGCATTATACATGACTGTGAGTATAGTGGGGGATTGTTGAAAATGGAGTGGGTTGGCCCAAATGCTCAACCCACTCATTCCATTTACTATCGCAGTCAACCTCTGTTTTCATCTCAAAGGTTTAGTCCCACATTGGTTGGGAACTAAACCTCTAACTAATTTAAGTATCAACTCAACCACAATAAATTGATCAAGTAGATCAGTGGGATGGGTTAAAGGTATGAGAGCACTGAATTGGTGAGTACCAGAGCCTTCCTCGAAGAGAGAGACATGAACATTTCCAATAAGCCAGCCTCTGATCAAACTTCTCTTTAACATATATCCATGTCCTTCTTGTAAGCCTGTTTGGGCTAATTGGGATTCCTAAGTATTTAAATGAGAACACACAAACCGAGTTATCTATGTCCAAGAGAAATGGCCTTGGAAGATTTTTCAGTCGAACGAGCAAGACACAGCATATGGAGGTCAAACTCCTCACACACACGTCGCCTGCATGCGATTGCGCCGGTGGCCGGCCGACTGCCGCGCTTGTGGTTCCCTTCTCGAAGCTTATATATTATTATGTTTTTTTTTCATTCTTTTTTATCTCACACCACATTTAGCTATTAGATATGGTCGAACAAATTATTTTTTGACTGTTAGACCAAAGGGTTATATAACCCTTTGGCACAACTAGAAAAGAGTGACTTTTTCATCTTCTCTCTCACTGATATTCATCTGAGATCTAGAAAGAGCTTCTTAAAAATACTATTCATCATTTTTTTCTTCTCCTTCCTTCTTCTCCCCATCCAATCACTATGTTCTTGGTTGATACTTGAGTTGCCCCAAAATGTGCAACATGAAGAGCTCATTATTGTAGTGGTTTAGGAGTATCCCATCAAGCAAAGTGTTCGCCGTAATCCTTGCATGAAGGAGACAAAATCAGTCTTTTAGGGCGCTGCTTTGCATGCTTTACCTAGGCTTGACAATTCTAAACTTTAATTATTTCATCGGTATTGTTAGAAACTGCTGGAATTTGATTGATTGAAGTTTAATAGATTATTGATTGCTTTAATCACAAGGTTTAGCATCAATCTTTTAATAGACTATGTTAATTGATTGATAACTTTTTCCAACAATATTGTAAGAGTTTTATTTTAAGTATCATTATATTAGAAAATAATCTCTTGGTAGTAGTATGTTTAGAAATAGTCTGGCGTATGATACAAGCATGAATAAATAATTCTAAAATTGTAGAATTTTATTATAAGTTTTTGTTATAATATATTATTTTTTCCCCCTTCTTTTCTTTTTCTCCCCTTTGGATGGGGCTCTTTTCTTAAACTAACTATAATTTTTTTTATTTTTAACAAAATGATTATCGGATGGAAGGGCTAAAAACACTAAGGTCATGCAATTTGGCATTGAAAATGAATATTTTTGACTTTAGTTCAAAATAAACGTTGACTCTCATTTGATTTTGGATCCCGGTAATGATGGTTTCATTTTAGGCTTAGGATAACCTAAAATGCTTGAATTGTACTTTCTTCCCATAAAGCACTCATGTTGCATCCAATCATCAGCTTTACACTGGTTAAACATTCTACCTTGTTCTAGTTGTGGATGTCATCCTAGTGCAACACAATCAAGTTCATGCCAAACATTATGCATGTCATGCCGACTCAACACAATTAAGTAATGATAGTGCTTAGCTCAACACAGGCATAACCCAAATAGTTGGGCAGGATTGTTTTATTAGGGTTTTAAGTGTTTATCTCTTTATATTTTATATTTATTTCTATATTTGTTTAGTTCCTATTTTACCCCTGTAGTGGTATTATATATACCCCAACTTATTATCAATAATATTATGCTTTTTCCTATCATGGTATCAAGAGCCAAGATCCAGAAACCCTAGATTTTTTTTTTTCCCTCGCCAAGATCCAGCGTCTCACAATACGCCAGCACGCCGGCCTACTTGTGCCCCATCAAGGCAAGACCTCACGCTGCCGCTTTGTCTTCCCCTGCTTTCGCACTCCTCTCACATGTCCTTGCGCGATTTGGTGATCCACGTGTGATCTTCTCCCGCAGTGACCCTCGCGTGCTGACCCACCGATTGACCAGGACCGCGCCCACCTTGCCAATGAAAGGCGTTGCAACCACCATCGCCTTGCTGCCACCGCATCACGGTTTGTCTCTCTCTTTTTCTCAAACACCATACAAAGCCATTGGTCAACATCACCAACTTGGACGACGCTCACCAAAGCCAACATCCACTATTTTGGTCAACCACAAAGACTCCGGTCAACACCAAGCAATTGCAAGCCATCAACAACAATCTTCATAAATTAGTCAACACATCAAGCAATTGGAAGCCATCAACACAAATTTTGGTCAAAGACAAAAAAACAGGTCAAACATCACCAAATTTTGGTCAACCACCAAATCAAATTTCGGTCAACATCACCAAATAACAATTTCGGTCAACCACCAAATTTCGGTCAACATCACCAAGTTTTAGTCAAACACCAAGTTCAGGTCAACATCTTCAAGTCTTTGTGCACGGCCCTCGCTACAAGACGCCCTAGCAAGGACCTGATCTTTACCTCAGAATTCATCGATCCGCTATGGCCCATCGCCATCGGGTCCAATAAAATTTAACCGGGTCCTCACCACAATCTTGGGCTTCACGTCCATTGCTTTCATTGCTCAACCGTGGTCGCCGCCTCATGGTAAGCTGCCGACCGCTGGCACTATCGGTCACTTTGCTCGCCAGTGCCATCTTGTTCCCCCACATACATGGGATCACATTCCGGCACCGTTTCGTGGCCCACCTCGTGTGCATACCGCCACCCACTATCCTGCTCCAGGTGCTCCTTCTATGTGGGTTGTTGATTCAGGTGCTTCTCATCATGTCACCACCACCCTGTCCAATCTGACGCTTCCACAGCCTTATAAAGAATCGGAGTCTGTCGTCATTGGTAATGGTACCTGTCTTCCCATTACACATACAGGATCTATGCTTCTTTCGACGTTACAGGGCAGTCTTACTCTCACAAATGTGTTGCATGTTCCATCCATGTCCTTAAATTTAATATCGGTTTCGGCTCTTTGTGCTACTAATGCCGTCACGGTTCAGTTTTTTGCTGATTCTTTTCAGGTGTTGGATCGTCACACAGGGGTGATTCTGGTCACGGGATGCCGTAAGGATGGTGTCTATGTTTGGCCGACCACTCCACCACATTTACCGGCTACCACTCCCCACTTCCCCGCTCTCAGTTCGGTTTGTTCCTCTTCCTCTCTGCTTTCATTTACATGGCCACACGCGTTTTGGTCATCCTTCTAGAAAAGTCTTTCAACAATAACTGTTATCCCACGGTATTTCTTTTTCGTTTTTCCAATTACTCAAATTTTCTTGCAATTCGTGTCATATTAACAAAAGCCACAAACTTACTTTCTCTCTATCCTCAGCCTCTTCCTCTTCCCTCTTGAGATAATATATTCTCGATGTTTGACGCCCCTCTGCCCTTTCTCTTGATGGCTACAAATATTATGTTATTTTTGTGGATCACTTTACCAAATATATTTGGTTTTATCCTCTTATTCGAAATCGATGTCCATGCAACTTTTTGTTGCCTTCAAAACCTCGGTTGAAAAGCAATTCCAGCCTTCCCATTCGCATTATCAGACTGACAATGGTGGGGAATACATTGCTCTTCGCTCATTTCTCACTGCCAATGGTATTTCTCATCTCACTACTCCTCCACACACTCCAGAACACAATGGATACTCAACGCAGCGCAGGCGCATTATTGTGAGACCGGCTTGTCCTTGCTCATGCTTCTCTTCCCACTAAGTTACGACCTTCTCCTTTCTTTGCGGTTTTTCTTATTAATCGTATGCCCAAAGCAAATTTACAATTCCGTTCTTCCTTTGAGTTTCTCTTCCACAAACAACAAATCCCACATCTCTTCATGTCTTCGGGTGTCTTTGTTTTCCTTGGCTTCGTCCCTATACTACTCACAAACTTGACCCTCGGTCTAGTCCCTGTGTCTTTTTAGGATATTCCTTGTCTCAGTGTGCCTTTATTTGCTATGATCTCTTCACCCATAAGCTTGTCATCTCCCGTCATGTTCGCTTTGTTGAAAATGATTTTCCTTTCTCTCGGTCCTCATCCGCCTCCGCCCCTGCCCCTGCCGACTCTTTTGATCCGACCTTCACAGCATCATCCTGGCTACCGCGACCATCGTTGCCCCCACGTGGCCTTCCGGCACCTTTGGCTCCACCCCCTGTGCCGCCTCCTTCTGTGTGGCCTATACCGCCCGAGGAGCATCCCGTCGCCCCCGCCGATCACATCGCCCCACCTCCGGGTCTGCCCTCCGCCCCAGATGCGGTCTATCCAGCTCCGCCACCCGCCACCGCTGACGACTCCACCCTGGCTTTGCTCCCACGCCTCGCCAATGCGAGCTCTTCCCCCCTGCGGTTCCCAGCCGACCTTCTTCATCGGTTCGTGATCTTCCTCACGGGTGTGCTCCTAGATGCTACTAATGTTCACCCGATGACTACTCGGTTCAAGAACTCCATTTTCAAGCCCAATCCGAAGTACACTCTCTCTCTCAAGCATGCTTTCGAGATAGTGATCCCCATATACCGTAATGTGCTCTTCGCCATCCGCGACCGGTTTCAAGCCATTCAAGCCGAATATGATGCTCTCCAACACAAATGTAACTCCGGGTACTTGTTCCTCCCGCCTCCCCATCAAAACCTTGTTGGGAACAAATGGGTGTTCCAGACAAACGCACAATCTTGATGGTACTATTGACCGGTATAAAGCTCGGCTTGTTGCCAAAGGATTTCATCAGCGTCCCGGTATTGACTTTCATGAGACTTTCAGCCCTGTTGTTAATCCGGTCACTGTTCGCACTGTCTTGAGTGTAGCCTTGCATCACAGTGGTCCTGCTCATGTACTTGATGTCAACAATGCTTTTCTTAATGGTCATCTTACTGAGGAGGTTTACATGGCCCAACCCCCTGGTATGCGTGATCCTCAGTTTCCTAACTATGTCTGTCATCTGCAGAAGGCTCTCTATGGTTTGAAGCAAGCCCCGCGGGCATGGTACCAGGAGTTGAAGCTCTTTCTTCAGTCTCTTGGTTTTGTTACTTCTCGCGCCGATACATCACTCTTCATTCTGTCGACGGGATCCACTCTTATCTACTTTCTGGTTTATGTTGATGATCTTCTGATTACTGGCAGTGATCCTCTTCTAGTTGATCGTATTATTCGACAACTTGACTCCAAATTTTCCAATGGTAAGGATCTTGGGTTGCTCTCTTACTTACGTGGTGTTGAGGTTACTCCAACCTCGATGGTGTGCTTCTTTCTCAAAGACAAGTATATTGTTGATCTTTTGCGTAAACACCACATGCTTGATTCAAAACCGGCTTCTACGCCTACTTTGCTGGTGCATCCCTTCTTCTTCATGATGGATCCTCTCGATTGATGCTACCAAATACGCATGTTGTTGGTGGTCTTCAACATTTACGCATGACTCGCCTCGACATTTCTTTTCTTTGTCGCCAATGGACTTTCTCGGTTCGCTACGCATCAATCCGAGAATCATTGGGGGAAATTTGTTAAGCGCTTGCTCCGTATTTGAATGGCGCTAAATCTCTTGGCATTGGCGGGTAATTCTCCTCTTCAAACTACCGCGGCTTTTCCGGATGCGATTGGGGGTAATCCAGGATGATCGTATTCTCCACGGGTGCATATATCATGTTCTTGGGTGCCAATCCCATCTCTTGGCGGTCTACAAAGCAACGACCGCTGCTGGCCATTCATCGAGGCCGAGTATCGTTATTGCTTCGCCGGCTGCCGAAATTCAATGGATCAAGACACTTCTTCATGAACCGTGACATGTCCTCGCTCCTTCAAAGACCCGCTATCTACTCGCATAATCTTGGTACCACATATCTATGTGTAATCCTCGTGTTTCATTCACTGGATGAAACATCTTGCCATTGACTATCACTTTGTCCGATCTTGTTCGGCCTTCCCTTCTCCGGGTTGTTCATGTCTCTCACACATCAACTTGCCGTCGCACTAATCTAAACCTTTGCCTCGCCCCTCACTACTTGACATTTGTGACATGATTGGTGTTGCTTCTCGTACACCATCTTGAGGGGGCCTATTAGGGTTTCAAGTGTTTATCTCTTTATATTTTGTATTTATCTCTATATTTGTTTAGTTCCTATTTTACCCCTGTAGTGGTATTATATATACCCTAACTTATTATCAATAATATTATGCTTTTTCCTATCATGTTTATCCGCTAGATAAATTTAAAAGAAAAAAAAAATCAACATTTAATTAAAATTTGAAATAAATTACAATTTTAACAATCCAATGGTCAATCCCAACAACCATACAATTCATTAGGTGCCCAAGGGCAATAATAAACACGGACCATTACAGGCTTCGTTATGCCTACTATTTTGAGCACTATTTGGTGTAGATTTTTTTCCCATGTAGCCTCTCTTTATTCCTATTGGTTTATTGAAGCTCCTTAGTTTCCTCCTCTTTTCAAAGATTGTTGAAGCTCCTTAAACAAACCCATGGAACTTATGAGAATGCACATACAATGCGCGTTAAGTGCATGTTGGGAACTGTCTTCAGTTCTCGGAGAACCAAAGTCGGCATGTGATGCTTAATGATAGCGTGAGAACCTGAACAGCGCGCATGGACTTTTCTTCTCCTCTTAAAAAGTGTAATAGTCTCATCAGATTGATTGAGAAAAACTTAGGCTGAGCCCGTTCCACCAAACTTTAGTGAGTCTTTCATTTAAAATATGACATATATAAATATATAAATATTTTAAAAGATTCTATTAATAGGCTCCTTTCCCAATGAGTTTTATTAAATGTTTGTCCACGTGTTACATTTTAAATGAAAAACTCATCCAAAATTGGGTGGAGCCGACTCCACTCAAGTTTTTAACTATTATCTGGACGATGCAAGAAGAGCTTGATTTGCTGAAAAACTTTTGAGCATTTTCAGAGAAAGAAAGCCCAGGAAACTTGATTCCCACACAAGCTTAATCTTGATGTTCTGCTCCCCTACTTGAACAAGAAAGCTCCTCATCACTGCCGCAAGTTTGGAAAGCAACAAATATCTGTTAAATTGCGTGCTCTCTAGAGAAAGTATGAGAAACAAGTTGTTGAGGATTGGTCTTCCAGGCATAATTTTTCTGAGGACATGAGCTGTATGAACTCTCTGAGAAAATCTAGTGTCAAGGAGGCAATGAAGAGCATGATGAGAATCCTCAGAGGAGTTTCCCTTGTTTGGCCAGTGCTGTGGAAAAATATAAAACTGGTTTCCCTTACGTGTTTTATGAACAAAAAAGTTGGGAACTGGTGAACCTTTTGAGGGCAGAGAAGTTGGAGAAGAAGTGGACCATGTTTCATTGTCATACAATATCTCACTGGTCACTTTTGGTCAGGCTCAGAGAAACTGCAAAATTATCAGGTTCATTTACTCTACTTAATGTGAAATACTATTTTGAATCTTATTAGTTTTAAGATTAACATCTCTGTATGAATTCATGTTGATAAATTTGCCTATATGCATCTTTGTATAATGCATGTGATCACTATTATTAAAACTGTAAGCTTTCCTGGAGAGTGTTGTATATGAAATAGTTCATTCTAGTTGGTCCTAATGGCTAATTTTCTAATGTGGTCATGAAGTTTATATTTGTGTTCTTGAACTACAACCAATATATCAAGTTATCTCTAATTAAATTCAGCATGATCATGATATAAAATTTAAACAAATTCATGAAACGCAGCAATCTGATTCCAGTCATTGAACACAATCACACATCCTTATTTTTGTCACAGCTCTTTACTGATTCAAAATTGCAGATACCATAATTGTCTGTTCTTCTAATGCACTTACCTACTGTTCTTGGCAAATTGATTTCACTTCAGATGGGAAGAAAAGCAGTTTGATATGGCTTGAAGCCTCTTATTCATTGCTTACACCATGGACTGAGGTCTTAAATTTGTGATCATCTTTTGCTTCTGTTTCTAGTTTACTTGATTGCCAAAATCTATTGAAGAGATTGTTTTGTGAATTCTATCTGCAGTTTGCTTAAGTTTATTCTGCCAACATGATGCTTCTTCACGTCTTCTATGAATTAGTGTCTCTTGTTGTTACTTCATACAATGATGAGTCCCTCTTTGATTTTTGATTGAAATCCTTAAACAAGGAGCAAAAATTGGATTGGAATTGTGTTATCTATTACTCACAATTTATATTTCTCTTAGAGCTATTGACATGTTTTTTTTTCTGCTGTTTTATTGTAAATTTGATATATTTGCATCGTAGGAGCCATGTGCTTAGATAGTGCTAAAACCATTTTTGAAAATGGATTGACAGACAGGTTTTTAAAATAAATAAATTTTTTTTTTCATTTTTAGTGGAAAAAATGTGAGAAAAAAGAATCTAAACTGACCAAAGTACATTTTCAGACCTACCTACTAACCTACCCCAAGCAAGCTGAACTTAAATGCAAACCACTAATTTTAGAGATTTAATTTCTATGAATTTCTATGTACTAAGATAGTAAGATTCTACATCAAAACAGATCTTCATTTTCTATATTAACAAGTACAAGCATTTTAACCATAAAAAATAAATGGGTAAATTCTGTGGTGCCTTGCAATAGTAGCCACGACACCATACCATAAGATGCCCCTGGGGTAAGTTGTATGTGCAAGTTGTCTAATAATTGGGTGCTGAGCCACCCCACGACACTAGTGCCTTCACTGCACTTTAAAAGACACCCGATGAATGACACTTTTTTTTAAAAAAAAATAAGGTCTTTATTTATTCAACCATTATCAAAGAAATTTAATGTGTAATCCTTCCCCGTAGACTTTTCCCATTTGCCTTTTATATAATGAATTAAATAATTATACGAAAATCTACATATATAAGTAAATATATGTTTTACTGTAAATTTGATTTATTTGCATCGTAGGAGCCATGTACTTAGATAGTGCTAAAACCATTTTTGAAAACGGATTGACAGACAGGTTTTTTCTTTAATATATATATATATATATATATATATATATATATATATATTCATTTTTAGTGGAAAAAGTTTGAGAAAAAAGAATCTAAACTGACCAAAGTATACTTTCAGACCTACCTACCCCAAGCAAGCTGAGCTTAATGCAAACCACTAATTTTTTAGATTCAATTTCTATGAATTTCTATGTACTAAGATTCTACATCAAAACAAAACAATTTTCATTTTCTATATTAACTAGTACAAGCATTTGAACCATCAAAAGAATGCATGGGTAATGTGCCGTGTTATAGTAGCTACGACGCCATACCACGCCATACCGTGGGGTGCCCCTAGGATAAGGTGTTGGTTCAAGTTGTATAATACTTGGGTAATGGGACATCCCCATGGCACTGTAGAAAGCACCAAATAAATGACACTCTATTTGTGAAAAAAGCATTTAATGAATTAAATTTATAATCCTTCCGTGCAGATTTTTCCAATTTGTCTTTTATATAATGAATTAAATAAAAATTTACATATATAAGTAAATGTACACCAATTAAATGCTATAAAATTTTTAAAAATAATATATAATGGTGTTAAGGGGTCAAATGAGCCGTGTCGTTTGTGAGTTGACACCCCATAGGACCTGCCTAGGCATGGCCTGACATTGTAGCCGTCGGGCCATGCTAGGCACAAGTTGGCCCGAGACCCATACTTAGCTCAGGTCTCCATAGTCTGTGTGCTGGCACAACCCAGGCACACAACCTTGCACGACAGGGCCATCGAGCCTTTTTGTTTTTTTTTTTTCATTTTCAATCTCTAAAATATCCAAAAAAAATCTTGAAACAATTATTTTTTTAGAGTATTAGTGTCTTATATATAAAATGATATTTTTTTAGTTTTTTTTAGAAATTCTATTGGATTTTTTTAGTCATTTTATTTTATATTTTTTTTTAATTTATAGGCCACCCATGAGCCGACATGGCTAGCATCACGAGTCCATATTGACCTGGGCTTTGCTTTGTGCTGGGCTAACCCCTAAAAATTAGTTGGTTGTGCCTAGGGTTGTCAAACGATTAAAATTTATTTCATGGAAGAAACAAGATCGGCCACTAAAAAGCTTCGAGCGTGTGCTTCGAATTTCGAAATTTCGAAATGGAAAGCTCGAAACTTTGAATTTCGAATTTAATTTCGAAATTAACTTCGAGCTTCATCGAGCTCAACTCGAAAGCTCGAAATTTAATATTATTATATTAATATATAATATAAATACTAATAAATATAAATATATAATATGTTGACTATGAAAATCCAGATTGCCTCGAGATCAATCCCAATTCCAAATCAACCGTTGAATTTATTTGATTAATTGAAGATTTGAGCAGGGAGAAAGCAAAAGACAGATCAATTACTCAAGAAGTAGAGATGCAGATGTAACGTGGAAAACCCTTATTTGGGAAAACCACGGAGAAAGAGAAGAATTCTCATTGATTTGAGCCATGAAAGCCATTTACAAGTGGAAAAAATGGAAAAAGTGGATTAGCTCTCAATGAAGCAGAGCTTCGTTGCCTCTTATGACTTGTCCTCAAATGAGCAGGGGTCTTGGCTTTTTATATTCTCCGGTAGCTTGGAGAAGAAGCTTGCATTTTCGACACGTGCTTCATTGAATTATTCCATGTGTCCAACCGTTGAGTAGGTTTTTAGTTCGAGTCTGTCTGAGCGCTTAGTCGCCAACCTTCTAGAAGGGTCTCATAATTGCGCCGATGAGTTGAGTGTGGATTTGGAATGAGAGCGATGAGAACATTTCCGATATGGTGAGTTGAGATTAGTTTCCCGATCCGATCTGTACTGAGATTCATTGGTTCAACTCGATCCATGCTTCTTTTTTACTAGTCTGTTATGATGGAAGGTTGTTTTCACCACGTGGACTGATCCGATATGGGCCAGCCTATTCTTAGGGATGGGTTCTTACGATATTGACGCGTGGATACTTCTGATGTATTCCACGTGTCTTACGTTCTTTCTCCCTATCATAATATAATATATGAATGAAATATTTAATATTTAGTATTAATATAAAATATTAAATATTAATTTGTAAATAAATTTTAAATTTTGAGAACTCAAGATTTCAAACTTATAATTGAGTTATTAATTCGAGTTAAATCCAACCGAGCTCGAGCTTTCGAAATTAAAATCGACGAGCAAACTTAGTCGAGCTAATTTCGAGCATGAACTAGGATATTTCGAAATTGAGTTGGGCAATATGCGGCTCAAGCTCGACCTCAAGTTTCTGACCCTAGTATCTTACAGACATCCTTGGCCAAATGTCATGCCAGCTCGGCTCATTTGACACCTTAAGTTCAAGTCCATCGAGACAATTTTGTGAAATTTTTTAATTTTTTTTTTACCGGATAAAAGATAAACGCAACCCTTGTGGGATATCCTCTATTTCTTCACTGAATTTTTCGTAATTAATACATGCACATACCCTGCCCGGACCGGACCGGGTCGCACCGTCCGCATCACCTCCAAACCAACTCACGCATCATGTACTCCAAACAAACCAGACACGTGTCAGTGGGCAATACACGCCCACTAGTTGTCCTTATAACTAGAAACCGAGTCATTGTACACCAAGACCAGGCCCCCAAAATAGAAACACAGAAGAGAACGACGCCAACAACAACAACAACAACAATACCAAGCTTTTTCTCTTCTCAAAAATGGCTCCTCTTTCGTCTTCTCTCGGACCTCCTCTGCATTGACGACAGAGGGAGAGATGGGCCAGTGCGCGTCGCGGACGAGGACGAGGGACGGCGAGATCCCGGCGGAGACCATCGGATGCTTGGCTCTCGCCAAGGAGCAGCGCTCCAGGTTCTACATCCTCCGGCGATGTCTCGTCATGCTTCTATGCTGGCATAAGTACGGCAAGCATTGAAGCTTCAATAGCGATAGAGATATGTTTTTTTATATTGTGTTTGCCTGCTTTTTCGATGGATATGATCTTTGATGTAGATATATGAATTAGTTGTTTCTTTCTTTAGCCTTCAATGTAGCCTGTTTCTACATATGTGCAAAGGGGTTCTTGGCTGGAGTGTTTTATTATGTTCAATTAGATTGATTTCTTCTTTTTCTTTTCAAGGATATATTGTGTAAATTATTAGATTGACCAAAGGAATTAAGCTTTATGAATAATTTTCTATTGCCAAATGATTATCTCAATCTTATTATTATTATTATTATTATTTTTTTTGGTTTGGATTTTGGGCTTTTGGAGTTCATCAAGTACTGACAAATAAATTCCTTTCAGGTGAGATTTGATATTGTACAAGTCATTTCTTCTTTAGTTGTTTTCAATTTCTGCAGCACTCATTTTTTTACAATATTTTTTTGATTGTGGTGGATAAATCACATTTAATTAGCAAGCATGAAAGACAGTTGTTGCATAGTAGTTATATAACTAGAGATACACGATGATCGTTAAAGTGGAAGTATGTGTATAGAATGATGAGTACATCACTGTCCTGTCATTGAACTCCCCTCTCCTTGTTGTTCCTTGTGAGATCTTCATTAGAATAGATAGCAGAAGGCTTCTTCATGAGCAGCAATTAATCTATTCTGTTGACAAAATAAACATGATGACCCTGTCAACAGTTCTTTCACCTCCACTTTCTTTCCATATGGATGGAGGGTCTTGAAATAGTTTCATTTTTTGTTGAATCTGAAGATGGTGGGTCATCAATTTAAAATTTTGATTTTCCTAATTACATGCCAAAATGGCTACATTTGAAATGCAATCATTTACATCAATTTACTGCAACACTTTACTATATTTTATTGTCCACCAGCGATATGCGCAATCCTTCACCTCCTAATGATAGGATGAATTATTTGTTTGTGTGTGTTTGTGTGCGGATGCGCACTAATAGACACTAGATTAGTTTTTAATTGCCTACACTTTGAAAATTATTGTTTTTTTTCCCCTTTCTGCTGTTTCATATGCAGAAATTGAGAAGTGAAATTGATCTTCAGGGTCTAGCATTGTAATGTTCTTAAATTGTAGTATGTTTTAAAGTCCAGAAGTATCTTTCACTGTACTCAATGCTTGATGACCAAAGAAGGTTTGCTTTTCTTTTTATCCTCAATTGTGCATGCAGACCAAACTCATGTGCTTCCTGGATCCCTTATCAACATCCAAATCCCTACACTGTAGTTGCTTTGGTAGTTCAAAGATTCATAGACTTGAACTGTAGAGAAGGAACATCATCCACAGGACTTGAATTTTATCCTCACATAACAATAATGAATTCAATGGCTTTATGGACTGTCACTTTCCCAACATCATCTACAACTTGGAAGACAAATCAACAGCTCATTTGGAAAATGGAAGATTTATCAATAAAGAGTATTTCTGAGGCTATATGTGTCTTCATGCTGAACAATCAAGGGCCTTTTTCCACTTTGGTGATAGTGACCAACAAGCAAATTATTTCAGTGAAGATAGAATTTGAGACAGGATCAGGTCTTGAGTTTGGAGTTCAGATCCTTTTTGCCACCTTAGTTGTGTACAAAATTAGGTGCGGAACCAACCTTGGATTGAGTTGTCACTTCTCTTGATGTTTTGAGGGAATAGTTGTTGAGTTGTTGATTAATTGCAGAGTGGAACTGCAGAGTGGAACCCCCCCCCCCCCCCCCACACAACGAAAAATGAATACATTTTCAGTAAAACTGCTCAAGAAAATGTTAAAGGTATATGAGTTTGCAACGGCTCGATTAGCCCTTCATTAATTTGTTGAAAAAATATATATTCTTGCCGCCGAAATCTGCACGTCCTCGAAAAGATAGGGTTGTTTGGGCGCCAAACACACGCTTACCTCCATTTCGCCCTTGAGAGGACCCCCTGATGTGCTCCCCAAGCCATTAGTAGGAGCCCCCTTTGGCCGTTAGCCTATACTGCCCCTAGTCTTTTGGATCAAGCTACGTGTACGGTGAAATTTTGCCCGGAACATATATTGTATCCTTAATAAAGTTGTTTTTTTTTAAAATTTTTTTTCCTGATAACAAAAGAAGAGTGCAATATTGGATCAATGGAATCTAATACTTTCTCATAATGTTTGTTTGTTTTTTTTTTTTTTGAAAAATTTTCATAACGTTTTTTTTACTTGATCGTAGGTTAGCTTGGATCACTTTTTAAATTTTGTCGTGTTTGCATTTATCTAGAAATGCCCTCTAGCATAGAAAATTATCATTTGAAGCTTTGCTTTTATCAAGACATGAAATCAATGGACATACACTAATTTTATTAGTCTTGAGGCCTCAATTATGTTCTTCATTTTATTAAAAAACTTTGGCAAGTCTTCCAATCAACAAGTACTCAATATATATCCTTTAAATAAGAATTTTATATAATATAACTAATAAAAAAAATATATATTTCAAAACTTACTGTATCCTCATGAAGTAGAAAAACCATTTTGTTTCATTATTGAACTCCCTTAGGAGTCATTGCACAAGAATGATTGCATGTAATTTTGTCCATGTAATTTTGAGAATGAAACTGGTAATGAATCATTGCACAAGAATGATTGCATGTTATATCAAGGATAATATTTACTTAGGTACCTTGATCTGTTAGAGGCCTTGCACGTTCATACATCAAATCATTAAAAGCGCTTTTTTTGTATAATATGAAAGAAGAAAGTGTTATAATAGTTTCACAGAATTCCATTTCCTTGATAAAGATGTGGATTACTCAACTTCTGAAATTTTTCATATTTTCTTCTATGCAAGAACACTATGGTCCTTAGAAAATGGTCATGTGATGATTTGCTTCAAATATGACACCATTTTGACATGCACTTAACCAACTTATCAGGACATGTTGTACCTTAGGATCGCTAAAATACTAATTATGATGATGGCGAAATATGTTGGAAATAGGACTAGGATTACACTCACAAAAAGAGACGAAGATCAGAGAAGAGATGTAGAAGACAAGTACTTTTGATGATGGAAAATACTTTGAATTATACTTACTTTGTAGCCTACCATCTTTATATAGGCACTTACATGACCATGAACTTTGTAGGTATTAAAAACAATCTAGAAATCCTAGGAGACACTATTAAAACCAAGGATACCAAGGAGACACTATTAAAACGAAGAACCACTATGCATGTACCTTGTTTTCACACACCCATCAATTAAGTTCACTTTCCAACACCCCCTATTAAAGTTAATTGTCTTTTAGCTTAGCCTCTTCTTGTTTGACCGCATGAAACTCCTCGGCGTTTATATACTTCTCAGCTCAGGCGAGAAGGTAGGCCAGATCACTTGGTTGCCTCTAAAACAAGGAGAACTGGAAGGGTGATTTCTTTAGGCCTTTCATAAGAGTTACGACCAAGAATGCCTAGTCCAGTGCAAGCACCTTTAGAGTCACCATGTTAAACCTTTGGATGTAGTCTAGAAGGCTCTCTCCATCATATTGCTTGATTCGCATCAATGTTGCAAAGGTCCTCCTCTACTTCTTGCTGGCTATAAAGTGCCCGGTAAAGAGGTTGAACAACTCCTCAAACAAGGAGAGAAACCCAGATAGTAAGTGAGAGAACCAGACCTTGGTTGTGCCCCTTAACATAGTCGAAAAATCTCAGCAGGAGCTTCGTGGAGCAACATCACGGCTTTGAAAGACTCTAGGTGGTCCACTACGTACATGGTTCCGTTCTATACGTCCATTAACGGGATTCGAAACCCCACATGCAGGGGAACCTCCAGAATCCCGTAGATGAAAGCATAGGCGGGTCGGGAAGTATACATTGGCTTCTCCTTAGTAGGAGGAGGGATCGTCTTGGGGTGAGGTTGAGTTGGCTCTCCCAATTGGGATCAAGGTTGATACGACCCGACACTATAAGGTGACTGGGTACTCTCCTTCTTCTTGCAACATGCCTTGTACTCTGAGATGTGTGTTGACGACCTCCTTCTCGTTCCAACATACTTCAGGATGCATGCCTTACATTGTTTCAGGGATTAGAGGCTGGGGGCTTTGGTGAGAACCTCGAGCTGCTTCTAAAGCCACTGGATGTGGACATCCCTTGGGTCCTCCTCTAGAACTGTCGGTTGATCCTGGGATGGCTATAGCTCTTGGAGCCAAACCAAACCCACAACGTCATTCGTCGGGGGATCCATTGTCGGGTTCTTCTTACCTCTTCCTATCAGTAGGTTTATAACGCTCTTTGTTTCATTTTCCACAAATGGCGCCAAACTGTTGATGCTCTGAACCGGGTCCTTGGGATCTGAACTCCATGAAATCAACTTAGAGAATCTGGTGATGATGGGCCCTAGTTAAGGGACTGGGGAAACGTCTTGAGCTGGATGGGAACTTCTGATCTACCGTCTTGAGAGGCGATGAATCTCCGGACCATCCGATGATCAAGTTAATGGGATTATAGGAGGAAAAGAAGAAGAAGAAGGAAGAAAGGATTTTCAGATATTTGGAGGAAAAGAGAATAAGAGAGTATGAGTGGAGAGAATGACCCTGGTGTCTTGAGGTTGAATATGGGTTCTGAAAAAGTCCCTTCTTCCCTCTGTCCTCCTCCTCTTATACCTCCAAGGTCACTATCAATTGTTGGTTAAGGTATGGGTCACGGTTGACAATTGCGCAAGCGCTCTCGTGTCCCCGCTCACACACTTTGCGGGAGGGAATCTCCCCTTCTGATTAGGAAGCGAAATTTAGCCGTTAGTTATGTGAATCCTACAACCATGGGGCTTCCAGATCATGCACTTGTAGGTCTAATTTTCCCCCCTAAAAAATCAAAGAGAGAGAGAGAGAGAGAGAGAGAGAGAGAGAGAGAGAGAGAAAGGGAGGGAGGAACGATGAATAGCCAAAATGTAAAGTTTAAAAGAAGCGGGAAATTTGAAGGCTGAGGAGAGTTTTTGTTGGTTTGGTTAGTTGTTTTTATATTTGGGGTTAGCCTTGGTTGATTTGGGTTGGGCGAGGCCAAAGGGGGGACACGACTCAATTGCAACGCTATACTAACGGGCCACACTGACTCGGTGCATGGCCTCAGTAGTGCTCCAAGTGTAATTCTACATTTGGTTTAGCCAATTTTTTGCATTACAATTACTAGTTTTTTTTATAAATAATTTTAAAAAATATATTTTTTTCTCCATTTTTTTGTGAGGGAAATCCCTTGCTAAATATCATGAATTTGTGAAAGACAGTCTCTTGCAAAACATAAACATAAAAATATTCTTTACCAATTTTTTATAGGTGTCAAATGGGCGGGTCCAGCTTGTGTCGGGCACTATTTGTGCTTGTGCAGACCAAGCCCATGAGCGAGCCATGATGTGCCGGCATGACTAGCAACCATAGCAGGGTCAACCTTGCAAGAGTCACGACACAGCTCCGCTAGGCTCGTGCTGTGTCCGGCCAAGTCGCTAGTCAGCCCAATTTTTTTTTTCAAAATATTTAAATAAAATTTTTAAAAATACGTATAATTTATAACAATTCAAAAAAAAAAACAAAAAATAATTAAAAGATAGAAGCTTAAACCAAATTCATCCCTCCTCTCAAAATCTCGGTCGGATTCTAAGATTTCGGATATTGATCACCTCCACTACAGCAGCCAAAAAAAAATGTTAAGAGAGATGAAAGAGCTTCTTGAGTCTTCAATCTTCGAGGAGAGTCAAAGAGGTTTTGAGAGAGAGGTTCAGAAAGAAAGAGGGAGACTATAGAGAGAGTTTGAGAAATTGAGAGCGAGAGAGAGAGAAAGAAAGAGAATCAGAGAAGAAAGAAAAGAGGAGGGAGAAGCAGATCGACAAATATATCAAAGATGTCATCGTCCACATAGCCACCGAGCTACGCTCGACTTAGCTTGGGCCCGGTATGAGGTGCTTGGGCGGTGAGATGCTCTGGAGCTCATAGGTCACGCGGGACCGGCTAAGCACGAGCTTGTGTATGGACCAGCTGCTCCATTGCAGGGTTGTGCAACCCATTTGACACCTCTACATTTTTTTTTTTTTTTTTTTATCGAACGTGAATTTCAATATATTTGAGAGGGATTAATAGTAGTCCTTGCTAAATAACATGCTTTGCGAGGGAACTTTCCCTCGCTACTTGTTATTTGTCCATGTCCTTTTCTTTGCGAGTGAAATCCCTTGCAAAATAACATATATTTGTGACAGATTACAAACCCTCGCTAAATACCATTACTTTGCGAGGCATTGTCTCTCGCTAAATATAAACATAAATTTCTTCCATAAAAATTTTCTAGAGAAGTATCCCTCGCTAATTTTTAGTATCCAACTTTTAGTTGAGGGAATCCCTCGCTAAATAACAAATATTTGCTAAGGATTAGAATTTCTTTTGCTAAAAACTATAAATTTGCGAGGGATTATCTCTTGTTAAATATAAACATAAAATTTCTTTCGAAAATTTGCTAGGGAACTATCCCTCGCTAAATAGCATGATTTTGCGAAGGATTAACTCTCGCTAAATATAAATATAATTTTTTCTTTCAAAATTTTGCTCTGAAACTATCACTAGCTAATTGTTATTTTTCATCTTTTATTTGTGAAGAAAATCTCTCGTTAAATAACATTTATTGGTGAGGGATTACAATCAATGAAAAAAGGGGTAAAGCCATTTTTGGTCCTTGAAAACTGGAACAATGTTCATTTCCATCAAAAAATTCAAAATTTGTTCAATATGGTCCCTATGTATTGCATATTTTGACATTTTGGGTCCCTATATATTCCGTATTTTGGCATTTCTGGTCCCTATTGCTGATGTGGCGGCCAGTATGGAATCTGCGAATTTAAATGCATGTAATCTTTTTATTATTATGTTTAGGTCGTTATGTTGCTAATGTGGGTGATAAGTGGCGTTATATCTTAATGTGGGCCAGTATTGAGAACAATTTAAAATTTTTGGGATGAAAATGAATATTGGCGCATTTTGCGACTAAAAATACTTTTAACCTATCGAAAAAATACCATTAATTTGCTAGGGATTGCCTCTTGTTAAATATATTAGGAGAAACAAAATCTAAGGATAGTTTTTAGATAATTTACATAAAAGGAAAAACAATTTTGGTGGTCATCCGATGGCTTTGAGTGAACTATACAGGGCTATATCTAAACCATGTTCGTGGGGACCTGATATATTTGTGGACTCGGTATCCATTGCATTGACATCATCTCTCCAACCATTCAATTGATCATGAGACGTGAAATGACACCCTAATTTCACTTAATTTGTACCATTTATGCACTAAGGAATGATGCAACCTAGCTTATTTTTGCATTAAAATTGAATCTATTAGGAGAAAGAATTAATTGATTCATGTTAGTTTTTACTTTTATTTAAAGGAATGAAAAATTAATTGGCAAAAATAAGATGATTTGAGAAATTGGGTTGATTTGAGGTCTCTTTTTTGGTTTATTTTCTATCTTTGTCAATGACGGAATAATCAAATTAAATTGGGTCAGATACGGTGCATGCATAGCACCTCAAAACAGGGTCACAAGTTTGTTGTACAAATTTGGGTCCTACCTATGCAACTACAATAAAGGTGTTGAATGGGGCCCAAGTTATGCAGACTTTCCTACCCCTTTCCTTTCATGTATTAACTATTAATTGATAAATGGAAATTCTTGGTTCTTTGGAGGCATGTTTGGATTTTTGGAGCAGAAAATATTTTCTTCTTTTTGATTTTGTTCATATAAATATATCAATACAAAAATCGGTATCCCCTATTGATTAACTTCGATTCTGACTATTATTGTTGAGGGGACGCCAGTAGATAGGGATTAATTACAAAACTCTAGATCCCTGATCCTATTGAGATGGCCATAGAGATGGTTGTACATCATCTATCAATCTCAAGAATGAGAGATACAAATAATGACTTTATGGGGAGCCAAATGTAGGCAGAGGCTTCATAAAACTTCATGGAAGCCAATCTACGTGGAAACCATGGGATGGAGAGTATGTTTATAGGGCTTGGAGGATCTTACTTTGATGGGGAGAAAACGATTGATAAAACACAACTGAAAACCAACACTGCAACAAGTTTCAAACTAAGGGGTATGTTGGCCCGTCTGGATCTGAGAGGGCCCATTTGGCTCTCTGTTTGCTTGCAGACGGGCCTGTCCGGATCTAAACAGGCTTGTTTGGCTCTCTGGTTGCCTGCAGGTAGGCCTGTTTGGCTTGCAAACAGGCTTGTTTGCTTCTCTGTTTCTGCAGAATCTTCATCTGTTCCTGGATCTTCTTTAGCATGGAAAACCCCTTCCAATCGAGGGGAAAAACCACGGGACTCCTTAGAGCCTCTTAAACCTTTTCAACTATATCAATTTGGTCTTCTCTAGCTAACTAGAGGAATACAAGCCAAGGGCATCAAACATACAAGAGAAACAAGCTTTCTCAAGCTACACATGCCATCATACACATAGATGACGATATCACAATATGGAGAGAGTGAATAGAGATCAAACCCATCAACTTTGGAGAGACACTCGCAAGGAACACTTCACCCGAATCTTGAGAGGATTCCGGCACCGATTTGCATATCTTCTTGCAAGCCCTAGCTTCTCCTTCTTCTTCTCCACTCTTCTTGTATGAATCCCTCAAACCCTAGCTTCTCCAATGCCATACCAAATTCACATTAGTGTGTTGAAAAGGTCCCCCAACTTATGGTTTAATCTAACCACATAACTTTGTTAATGTGGTGGAGGCCCACACTAAGGACATTGAGTCTAGCCCAAATGGGGCTGACCCAACCCAACATACTTAGGGGGTGTTTGGTTTTTGGGTGTCACATGGAGGTCATGGGGGTCATAGAAGTCATGGAAGTGAGTAGTCCAAGTTCCATAAGGATTTTGCATTTCATGGTGTTTGGTTGGGAACTGAAGTGGTCTTGGAGTTTGTACTTCTGTAGACTTCCAATGTTTGTTTGATGGAAGTTGGATTTTTTTATCTAATAAATATTTTCTTTATCTATTAGATATATTTTTTTTATCAATTATGTTTTTTTTTACAAAATAAGAAAACATCAAATTGAAATCATTTACTAATAGATAGCGTCGAAATATTTATTATTATTTAATTTAATAGATAAATTTTTTTTCATTTTTTTAATATATATATATATATATATATATATATATATATATATATATATATATATATACCTTGGCTTCCAACTTGACAATCTGATCACTTTTATCCATTCTGGTCCAAAGCCAATGGAAGCTCACCATCTTCCCTTGCACCCTCTACTTCATCCCATGCTACAACAGACCTCCTGTTCATATTAAGGCCTGCAGTATCTACAACTTGTTCTGCAACTGGTGAAGATGAACCATCAATTATCCCTGCAGGTGACCATTGATGCAAAGTACAAAGTGTTGGATTAAAAATTTAAAAAGTGGATAAGATAAAACCAAGATGTGAAAGATGTTTTTGAATAAAAGAGAAAACAAAAATTTTGGGAAGGCGTTTCCAGTGAACGTTCTTTAGGATAGTTATTTCCCCATAATATTGTAGATGATTTCTAGGAAATACTAACCCCAGGATACAATCCCGAACTAGAAACAAGATTGCTGCAACTCAATCCTATTCCTCAACCACAACCAGCCAATGGAAAAAGCAGAAAAACAATAAGGAGATTATGGAAAATCAGAGAAGAAGAGAAGTGATGGTTTTTTGTATCTTTCATTCATTCACGAACTCTTCTATTTAAAAGATATCAAATGACATCTGCCCATTGAAGTCAAAAGACACCTTTTTCTGTTTCTCGGGATGTGTCTGAACAATGGCTACAAACGATCTCTCTTTTTTTTAAAATTTATTTTATCTCCTTATCTATTTATAAATATAAGGGTAATAAGAAAAAATATATTTTATAAAAAACACTAAGAAAAATAATCTAATTATTATTAGATAATATTAATATATTTATATAATATATAACACAAAGAGGGGTGTGAAGGGCCCATGGTACATTTTTGTATGTAATGACAGCCCATTTGAGTTTCCTCAAGGCACTGAGCTACTCCCTGTAGAGAAATAGAATATTCCAAAAGCTTAAAAATTACCATACTTAAGCTACATAATATATTTTTCTCCTCACTCTCTCCACATCATTCCATCTATTCAAAGAGGTATATATATTTGATAGATAAATGTAAGCTGGAAACAAACACGGAATCCTGTTTCATTTGCCAACAAAATGTAGGTTGTATATATATTTTTCTTAAATAAAACATGCTATATTTCTAATATCTCCCAAATGAAACAAGTCACTGTTAAGAAGCTTTAGAAGTTTAATCAGTAGCTATTAAAACATCAAAATGTTCATAATTTGTCATACAAAACAGTGAGTTCAAAGTAATTAACATAGGAACAACACAAAATAGCGAGTCCAAACAACACCACAAATAAAAACAATGAGTCCATCAAGTTATCACTCCATCAATCACCGGCAAGGAACCTATTGATCCATAACTTCCTTAATTCCGTACTCTTCGAAATGAATGACCTAGCTAATAACTCGCTCGTTTGCAGGTACTCAAAGATATCATTTAAAGTTTGTATGTCATAACCATCCACCTCTATGACCTTACTATATAGGATGTCACTCTAGTGAGTAGGGTTTTTGAAATCATGAGTCATGTCCCTAACAATATCCATCAGGTCACTTATATTCTGTTTGATGGTTTCTCTACCCCTCTTTGTTCCATGCGAAACACTAATATTAGGCTTCGACTGAATTGCGTTCACATCAGTTCGGGACTTTCCTGATCTGGAAGTTCATCCTCATCATTATATGGGTTCTCTGATAAATCATGGAAAACAATCCTCGCACTAGACTTTGTGGCATAATCATCACCACATATGATCTTTAGTCCTTTGTAATTGTCTATTGGTTTATTTATAAATGGTCTCGAAGCTGGGTGAGCCTGCAATGTCAAAATAAAATTAGGGAAACAAGATCATTTTTAAGTATAGTTATGAATATAAATATTCAAAAGTTAACTATTACCTCAACATATGCTTTGTAGACAACTGGATCAAGGGTGACCATTTTTAGTTCCTCATTCCAACCAGCCCCGCTCAAGTCCTTTGCCTTTTTAATCTCCAGGTATCTAGACTTCAAAGGACGATAGTGGTTCTCCACATTTCAGGGGTCAAAGATTGTATTGAAATGTTGATTGACTGCACCTGCAGCAAACACAAATGCAACACTCTTGAACATCTTGTCACATTATAGTCCTCCACCATAACAGGGATTAAGAAATTGTCATATTCTGGTGTCTAGTATTTGTTGGTTGTTCCTTTCTTTGAATTAGTTGAGTTTCCATTAGTAATATCTTAATTGTTTGACCCACCGATATCCATGCTCCAAAATCTAAACAAATAATAGGCATATTTGTTAGAAACTAGCAAATTTCAATCAAGTACAAAAAATAAAATAGAAAAACAGAACAAATAAAATGGAATCAATCTGAAAAATAAAAAATTAAATTCAAAAGACTGGGGATGTTCAGATCAAGCTTATGGGCTTTTGTATAACCTTATACATTTTCTTTCGCTGATTAATAATTTAAACTTTGCATTAATTATCTGCTTATATTAATGAGCTTTGCGTGCTTATGGGGGCGACCCTATAAGTACACGGCGTCTGTCGCGTGCGCTGAGGCCCGAGACCCAGGTTCGGGGTGTGACAGATTAAATGGTATCAGAGCCAAACTGATATCAGAAGGTGTTTGCATGGTGAAACATCTTTTAATATTAGGGAGCAACAGATAAAAGACACCCTAGTGGCCCCAGTGCCTTAGAAAAATTAGCAGTCTGATTCTGATTTCTTTCTTAGAGTGGGAGTCTCGGTAGAGTACTCCATGGAGTAGATATCTATCCAATAGACTGGATTTCTGGTTGGTCGACGACTCAGGATAGTCGTCCTTACTACCTTATGTACTGTGAGGATTGTTTCTCTTCCTTAGGATTTTGGATTTTTGGACTATGGGGAACCTCTACAAATAGCTGATGATTTTGTTAGAGACTAAGACATGATCGTCTATATACAAAGTTCTCTAAGTAAGGTTCCGAACTTTGAAGCTTGTCCCTTTTAGGGCATAACATGAATAGAGAAGTATCGGTATCAGATACATGATTAGAGTGCACAGTGGAAGCGTAATGAGTCCAGAACACTGAGGTTGAGAATGTATGGGTTTGCAAATTTCGAGGACAAAATTTTTTATAAGGAGGGGAGATTGTAATAACCACTCCGGAAATTTTGGAAAAATTTGAATTTTTCCGTACATTGCTTATTTTGTTCTGTTTAGTATTTCTATCTTTGATGGATTAATACTAATGATTGGGAAAAGATTCGACTCTCGGTAACATACTCAAAATTACTGAGAAAGTTCTGAACTTGTATTTAAATGATATAAATTAAAGGAAGGGTTATATGCAAAATGGGGTTGATTGGAAACCTTGGTAAATTAATAAACCAAGTGTGACAAAATGAGAGAAATAAAACATAGGACTAAATTTTAAATGAAATAACTTTAATTCATTATGAGATTTTATAAGGATTCAAGGGTGTGAATGAAAGAATGTTAATTACAAGATTAATGAGGTAATGAAGCTTGAGATGCAAAATGACCATTTTGCCCCTCAAGCCAACACTTAGCAATTTAAGTGAAATGAAAGAATGAAAAGTTAATTCTCTCTCTCACTCCCTCTCACTCGCATGGGCAAGGGCATAGAAACACTGTAGCAGTTTGAGGATTTTGGAGGAATACTCATCAATCCTTTACATTGAGCTTGAATTGAAGGTAAGGATTGGTTAGGTACTGGATTTAATTCACTTGATCTACATTTGGAGTCTAATATGCATGATTATGAACTTGAATCCATTCATTAGGGATTGGAGAAGAAAATCGAAGGAAATCGAGGTAAAGCCCGAGAATATGAAATTTGGAGCTTGAATCTTCAAGATGTAAGCTCAATACTAAGTTAGAAGCATTTGGATGATTTCAAGTTGTGTATTCATGCATTTTATATCATAGGTTCATGAATTGATGAATGTGACCTATTCATGGGATTTCAATGGATGAAATCATGTATAAATGGGTGAATATGGATGTAGAACAATGTATAAGAAGTTTGGGATTGAATTATAGATTGAAGAGCTTGATTTGGGAGAAGTAATTCTCAGATTTACTATAGTACTACAGATTTTCATTGGTTTTCAATTTAGAAAGTTGAACTCTTACTCTCTTCAAGGTATATTAAGGACTATGGCAAGTATGAAACCTATTGAGCTTGATAGAACCCTTGGATGATAAATTGGGCTTACATGATTTTATTCCATGGATTTTATTTGATTCATCTCCCATGTTCCCATGGCTAGTAAGGGAACTGAAGTTAATAGTTCAAGGTGAGTTTTGTTATGAGCATGGTTAATGCTCTTCATGAATTTATATATATCATGAACTATTTTAGAATATTGAAATGTGAACTTTTGCTTTATTTAAAGGAAACCATTGGAAGGGTTAGCAAGCTGAGATACAATCTGTAGCATTTTGATCAAGAACACCACTAAGTATTGGGTTTACTAGTTTGGCAAAGGTATACATGAAATACAAGTATGGTGATATTGTCAACTGTAATTAGTCATCATACAAGAAGTACACTAAATGAGGAGTTAATGTTCAATAAATTCTGTAACAATGGAAATGTATGGTGGTTTCCATCTACAAGTCTCTGTGCATTTGTGGAGGATTAGAAAGGATGTTAAAGTTACTAACTAGCAAAGCATGATGACTAGTTGGCAACTTAGGTATATTGTAGTTAGAGGAAGATGCATAGAACATTTGAAAAGTTTGATAGATTAAATTCCTGGTTCGATAGAATGTTATGGAAAGTATGTATCATTAATTGGAAGAATGACAGCTTTGTAGAGGTTGAACTCCAAGTAAAGGAATTCTGCAGGAAACACTGTAGCACATGCAGAACATCTATTTTATTTCATTTTATTATGAGCTCTATAACGAGCCCAATTCTAGGGGAAATGAAAGATAATATTGGAAATTTGGGAAGGAATGGTGAAGATTTGGAACTTCAATTTGAAGTTCCGAGTTCAAGTTTAACGTAGTTACTGTAACTATCAAATAAGGAGTGAACTATAAACTCCAATGTTTTCAAAAAGACTCGGAATTCGATTCCGATTTTTCGAATAGTTTAGTGGTATACTTAAACTAATAAAAATGGTGAGGGTGGGTGTCTAAGAGCCAGGATCCATCGGTTATAAATTAAAAAGCCGACATTTTGGTAAATTCACGATTAGGGTATTTAAATACCGCAATTCATTCGGATGGTTATGTAATGTTATATGATGAATATTTACCATGTGTAGGACGTAGTAAGGTGGTCGAGGACCAGAATGGAAGACTCAGACCCGAGTAGGCATTATAAGTTAAAAAAGTAGGCTCTCACATGGTGGTTGTGAGTATTCCTTGCTTTTACCTTGCTTATGATTTTTTTTGGTTCTCTTATTTCCTTGAGATGCTTCCTATACATATTCGAGTTGAGTATCCTCATATGTGTTGGCTTTATGTCTCGAGGAGATATTTGTTTCCATATTTTTCTTATACGTGTTTGAGTTAGGTCGCTCCTTAAATACGTATTGGCTTTCGATCTCGAGATCACTGATTTAATTATATATTCAAGATGTTGTTGCCTTGGATATATATGTATACCTGTTGTTAGGTATCCGTACTGACAATCTCTTATGTACAGGCATGATACATCGAACGAAGGCTCAGTCAGAGAGTATATTTTCTGAACATATATATATGATTGATATAGCGTTATCCGGCGTAGACCGGAGACGATATCTGGAGGATATCATATGATACCGTATGTATCTTAGTATCATGTATGCAAGGAGATTGAGTACATCTGTGAATTTATTCACATCCCAGAGACATGTTACTTGCTTGTGATTTTGCTTCACTTGCATATTTGTACTTGATTTATTCTATTCCTTGTTTATGGCTTTCGCCATATTTATTGCTTTATTTGCGGTCCTACTGGGCATTTCTTTGGCTCATACACTTGGGTGCTCTCTTTTTCCAAGGTGATGACGAGTAGCTAGAAGCGAAACCCAGGAGGGAGTTTCCGTGGGACAACCTAGCAATGTTGAGGACATTTTGAGCTGAGGTCTGCCGGCCTCTATTCCTTTCTGAGTGAGAGTTGTATTTTTATTCGGGACCTGTATAGGTCTTTTGTATAACCTTATACATTTTCTTCCCCAGATTAATAATTTAAACTCTGCGTTAATTACTTGCTTATATTAATGAGCCTTGCGTGCTTATAGGGGTGACCCTATAAGTATGCGGCGTCTCTCGCGTGCGCCGAGGCTTGGGACCCGGGTTCGGGGCGTGACAGTATTGCTCCTAGGTCTCAAAGGGAGCACCTCCTCTTAGTCGCATCTACTAATGTAGCCAATCTCAGCAGTGTCCTGAAGTATGACATGTCGTGCTCCGGACTCTGTTAGCAACTTGGGTTTGCATCACATTGATTGTCCTTTCTATCTCCTGGATCCAACACTCGTCTATGGCTCCGTAGTCCTCTCGGAATGGGATGGTCCCATCCTTCTAAACTCTATTCCTCGTCACTTCTCTCGGTGGCAGGTGGGGCTGACTCTGGAACTTCTGCTACTTGCACACTAAGGCCGTGACCATGCGCATCAGCTCTGTCATGGGGTCTTCATGGGGTCCATAAAACCCCTCATATCAGATCCCGCCATTTGCGGCCGCTCGTCATCAAGATGAGCAGGTCTGTCATGCTCTCATTCCATAAATCTTAGTATCAATTAAAACTCAAAACCTGTGGATTATGAGCCTACTGTTCTTCTACTGCTAATAAGCATTCAATTGATCATATTTTTATACTATTTCAAATCTCATTTTGCATGCAATCTGAAGAAATTATAGGCCACTGATACTAAATTTATATTGATTTTCACTTGCATGGAATTAGAAAGGATCGAGAGCAAAAAGGAATAAATTTGACATCAATCAAGGCTAAAACGAGGTACAGAAGAGTGTATATGGGCGGGCATACAGAAGCACGCGCCCGCGCACAACGCAGAGGAACTTCGCGCACAAGCAAGCTCCTTTGCAATGACACCGTGGACAAATTCTTTCTGGCGTACGCAAGCACACGCCCGCGAAGAGATAGCCGTGGGATCTCTAATAAAGCACAAGCCCGTGCACTACCGCGCTGATGCCCGTGTATATCATGACCATATCCATATTTATCAAAATTTAAAATATTTTGATTGGAGATCACGCGTGACCGTGTTAATCCAAGATAGAGTCTATAAATAGGAGATCATTAGGGTTTTGAGAGTTTATCACCCACTTTTATAATTCAGATCACATCTCATCGGCTGAGTAGGGTTTCATCGAAGATCTTGGAGTCGGAGATCGTAACAGTGAGGGGATCGAAGGGAAGCTTCATCACATATCCTTGCACACCGCCAACAATGGAGGGAAGAGCATTTAACACTATGTTTGCTTTCTTTTCCTCTTATTTTATTTTTGTTTTGTGTTCCCTTCTAATAGGGAACTAATTTGTTAGATACTTAGGCATATTGAACCTCTGGTTATGACTTAATGTTATGATTTAGATTTCTATTTCTAATTGGTTGTTTGAATAGTTGAGATCTATTGAATATTTTATATGCATTAAATTTCTACGTTTACAAAATGTACCGATCTTCAATCCTGATTTACCGGGGGAAGAAGCGAACTCCTCCTCGGTGAAGACATACTTCATAGAAAGAATCATTATCACACTGAGAACTCGGGTGTTTAAGCGAGAGACTCTTTTAGATGTATTATTCCCATGATTCTTCCAAGTTATAGATTCCCTGGGTACTAGATTAGTAATTCGCCTCGACGGAGGGTATGAAAGCATCATAGGAACCTTTGATCTATTATCCTTCAACCATCAGTTTAGAAATCTACATCTAACTATTTCCATGACAACCCAAAGGGGATACACTGCCCCAGTATCTCCCTTCTCTGATTGATTACCCCTTGTGATTTCATCCTGACCTCATTGTTCATAATCTTTATATTTCTTTAGCTTAGATAATTAGGTTAAAATCCCACCAAAATTTTGGTTAGATTAGGTATCGGAAGAATAGTGCTTCTGGTATTCCTCGGTTCCTGAGGATCGATATCTGACTTTTAAAGTCCACTCTATTACTTGTTCAGACTCGTGTACTTGTGATAGTGAGCGCATGCATTAGGCCATATCAGCTGCGCATCGCTACTTATGTGCCATCCACTTTAAATAAGTAGTCGTATCTATACAACCATCCCCTTAATTTTTCTCTATTTTGTGGCTTCTTGGAAGCTTCCCAAGCTTCATTCTAGCCTATATACTACTGAAGTACTTCCCTCCACCTCCTCAATCACTGGAGGATCTTCTACCACCTACCCTAGGTATCTCCCCATAGTCCCTAACAATTCAATGTCTAGTATTCCCCACTACTAGACTCTATCCCCGTGATATTTGTGGTAGCTTGACATCTAACATCCGGCTCTGACTCTCATCCTTTGGCTCTAACTACACCTAGGACTTCCTAGGACTAACCTGTCTCTAATACCACTAAATGTAACACCCGTCTCTCTAATGAGACTGATACCATACCAACCAGGCCAGGAGGGTATCCTGAGCCTAAGGCTCTACAAATCGAAACCTGATATCAATAAAAATACTCTAACACATAGACATAATCATAACATATTCATAACAGGGAGTCTAAGCAAGATTGAAATATTTATGAAATACAAACGTACATAATATCTGGGCAACACGGCCCCCAAATATAACTAAAATCAACACATACCAAAATAAGAGGAGAGACATGAGCTACACGAGGTTAGTGAATCAGACACTACTGTCAGGTAATTTACATACCTGTGTCGTATCGAAAATCTGTACTAACAACATAATAGTACAAATATAAACAAATCCAAAACATGTATGTCTGTATATTATCTTCAATCGGGTTAAGCATATCAAACTAATAAAAAACTAGAAAAAACATATCCTACAATCACAAACCTATACAAGGCAAATCATAATCACAGAATGTGTCGACCTCATACCACTAAAATAAGCACACCTAGTCCAATACTTCTGAATGATGCCAATGATCATCAGGCAACATCATCCTTCATCGTGGCCATCATCAGGCCGAAAGTAAATATAATAGCCGTTGTTAGGATGGATGTAGATAATATATATATATAGTATATCCGATATCGGGCACTTCAAGGGTCGGGAAGAGTTTTTATTTGAAATTTTTTTTTTGAAAATGTTTGTTAGTGAAAAATCGAGTTTTCAAAACAAAGTCCCCTTCTTGACCTGATATCGTATATGTTCATACTCAGGCTCTACCATTGAGCCCTCACTGGATCAATGGTAGAGCTAGCTAGGGTGCAACCTAGCGATAACATTTCATTTCTATTTCTTAAGATTTCCATGTTCCTGTACTCATGTCATTTTATTTACATGGAAATATCAGTACATGAAAACAACTATATCATAATAGCGAAAAAATCTATCGGCATTCACAAACCAGGATGAAAACTCATATAATAATCAATTAAAACAAATCAAACCAAAAACCTGATTCCAATAGACCAAATGTCTAGTAGGTCCACTCACCTCGGTCAAGTAATATGTACATTCCTTTATCCACGGCCTCGGGACTTTCCCTACCGATTCCACAACACCTTTACCGTGTCCTATACATATTAATTACCCATCATATAACAAAGCATAACAACCAAAATGCATTACATGCATTTAACTACCCTAATTATGATTTAACCGAAATGTCTGCTTTTTAATCTATAGCCAATGACCCCGGGATTTTATACACCTGCTCTACTATTTCCCCTAGTTTAAAATTATCCTCGAGGTATTGGGACAATCGGAATCGAGTTTTGAGCCGTTTGGAAAAAATGCCAAAATTACTATTCCTATAAGTTCAGAATTTTGACAGTTTTGTGTAGTTCAAGAGAACTATACATTTCTCTCAATCCAAAGACTTGATTTCTCTGATCTAGGATTCATTAGAAAGTTATTTTTAAAAAATTTCTAACAGTATATTACACACCCCGATCAGGAGAGTATAAGGGACTCAACTATCTCTCGAAAGGAACAACCAGACTGTAGATCTGCAGATTTGGCCACAAGGCAACCAAGGATCTATATGTATGGACATATGACCAATTGACCATACTTAACCTTATATGATTCAACCTATAGCTGATCATCAACTTTATAATACAAATACTTCACAGTTAGTTAGCAAGTCTTAATACCCAATTATCAAAATGATATTTGATAAAATTTCCTTGAACTGATTTGATATCAAAATTCCTTAAACTGATATGCTCAATTATCAAAATAGACTGTGCAAACTGCTATCTTACCTTCCAGTGATTCTACCTTTCAGGTTACAACCATATGTATGGTCATATGCATGATAAACTAGTAGTAATTGGTATATCAAGACTGGTTTTCTACAACATCTCTATATTGTATTTCAAGAGATTTATTTCATGAATTTGGGATAACTTAAATCTAAGGAGAGTAACAGGTTGACAAATACCCCATGAATAACTAAGCTTTCAATTAAGTTTCCTTAGGTAACATTAAAGCCTCTTATAGGTAGACAAGTACAATGCATGCAGAACAATATCATTGCTTGTACAAATGGAATACTTGTATACAGAAATCTTCTCCTAAATTCATCAACTTCCTTTAAAACAATTACACCCTCTAACCCCCTCATCAGCCACAAAATATTCGCGTCAATCAAAACCAAACATCCTTTATTTATAACAGTCAGGACAAGTTTCAGAAATAACCAGTTCGTCCAATACTAACATCACAGTTATGTAACACTCATCTCCAAATAGGGGACAAGTGTCACACCAACCAGATCAGGGAGTGAAGCCCGAGCCTAAGGCTGTGTATTCTAACAAATTAACCATAAAAAATGCTAATACCATACTCAACTTAATGTCAAATACATAACAGTGCAAGCCATAAAGTTATATAATAAAAGTCTGCATAGGAGTTTATAATTCTACTGAAATCAAACACACCAAATTCAAATACAACATAAGGGACCAGACAGTCAGAGCCAACTAAGGGTAGACAAGACCTGTCCTCCACTCTAGACATGATCATGTACCTGTCTACTTCTGCTTGAAATTCCACACAACAAAAGGGTGAGCTACAAGAGCTCAAATGAGGTACAAACACTACCGTCGCTGTATAACATACCTATAAGTCATCAACAAATAGGAATTTAAAGTAAAATATAAATATAAACTGGACAATAGTAAAGTATGAAGATAAATGCAAAATATAAACCTGAGGGTTGATTCATTATCTGCAATCGATTTTTATGAATCGTGTTAACATCATTAGAAAGCCAAAGATATGCACATGAGTTTCTTTAATCATTTATCATCTGTACCGAAAATGATTTCCATAATTGTTTTGGCTGACCAATCAAAGCCAGTAGCCCATACGGTTGGACCAATCAACAACCGGAAGGTTGACAATATGTAAAATCATATCATAATAATCAACCATATATATGAATGTTAGCAACACCTCTACTTCCATACTGCGAAACCAGAGTGGAAACAGGTGGACCAATCAACACCTGATAGCTCTCCGGTCGGACCAATCAATTGAGCCATAGTATATATATACGTATATTAGGCACCTGTCGGGTACGGAAAGGAGGTTTTATTTTTTGAAAACATAAGGGTTTGAAAACAGATAGTTTGGACTAAAATCAGAGTTATAAAAACAACCCCTTCCTACCTAGTATCGTACTCTTTGGCTTTGTCATAGAGCCACCACTAGTGCAAGCAAGTATGTGGGTATGGTGCAGTGTATTAATATTTCTTTCAATCTCTCATTTTGTATTTATGAAATGTTTATGTGTCTTTTCGCATGCTTTTCTAAAACAAGTTTCAAATCCCGAGCACTATCAATAAAGACATGCTTGAACACTCGAAACATTTTATGATAATTAATAAACTCATATCTTTAATTCTCAAATTAATAAGTATGATGAAAATACGGTAAAAATATGAGAAATTTCCAGTTGTGTTCCCTCACTTGAGTTTAAGTAGTCTCTAAGGCTGGCTAGGTCCTTCAGCTGCTGTGGCCTTGCCCTTGCCCTTGCCTTTGCCTTTTACTAATAATAAAAATAAGAAAACTTAGTAATACATAAACCGTATTCTTTACTTATACTCTAATTTAAACTTATTAGAGTACGGTAGAGACATTAACTCACTAAAGCATGATTTCGTATTTAGCATGTATTTTATGTTTCAAAGGAGCATGAGAATACGAACTTACTCATATTAGGAGATGTAATTACCTCTACCCTTAGCATGAATTTGGAAGTTCTAACATGCTCTCTTAACATAAGATAGTTTCTATTCATAGCATAGTTTAATAAGTTATGTAAATTGACAAAATTTCGGCAGTACCTCCTCTATTTAGAGGGTCCCAAAAATTATACAAACATACTCATTTACAACACAATTAATACATGCAAACATACACTTAGATTTAACACTTCACAGCCCCTAATACTCCTCCAAATTTCATAGTGAGCCTACCACTCCTTTGGCCGACCATAAGTTTACTTTAACATATAGATCTGTGGGATCGAAAATACCCGCCCGACATCGTGTCTGTGAAGAGACACCAGGCGATATATTGAATCACAAATGAGTATTTTTATTTTATTTATTATTGATTATTATAGGTTCTTCCATTCCTAACAGAGGCAAGCCTCTATTATTAATTACCCCAGACAGAGTCTTGGGAACCTCCGATTAAGGGCAAAAGTACAAGTAATTAAAGGCAATGAATAAAAAGAAAAAAAAAATAATTTCATTTATTGCAGAACATGATATTTATTACATATATTTATCATCACATGGATGTATATACACATTATTTATTTATTTATTTATTTAAATGACGTCGCCTTCCCCCTTGGGATGTATGTTGTGCCACTTTGGGATTTATATTTCATCCGCTGCCTTGAAATGCGTGCTTCGCTGCCGCCGTGAGATTTATATCACTTTAAGATTTAGGTTTATATTACCCATCTCGGGATGAGTATTTCATCACCGTCCCAAGATATATGTCGCTTTGAAATTTATATTTATTAGCCGCCTCAAGATACGTGCTCATCGTCGCCTTGAGACTGATGGTATATTAGGATTATCAGCCGCCTCGAGATGCATATTCTATCACTACCTAGAGATAAGCGCCATTTTGAAACTTGTATTTTGGGTCGTCTCGATATGCGTCTCTTACTATTGCTTCGAGATTACCATTGCATCAAATGGGAGCTTTGCCAGACCGGGACCGAGATGTCCACTTCATTGTTTTAGGAATTTGTATTCCTTCTCTTTATTTTTTTTTACCTCTAATGATTTGCATATCTTATTGATTGATTTTTTTGCTTAATTATTATTATTATTATTATTATTATTATTTATTTCACTATATATATTTGGATGAAATGCAAATTGGAAGAACATTATTGCATTTCATTGTTGAAGACTTTGGAGAGGCCATTAATATTCACTTCAAAATTTTGCATGGGAATGGTTGTGAGTGGAATTGGTGGGCAATCTTGAGATTAGAGATATTGACATCTCCCCATCTTGTCATGACTTCTCTCATTTTACTTGCCACCATATCATCATATATTCCTTTTAGTCAAATGAACCATGTCTCTTAATTTATGCAAACCATCATCATGTGAGACTCCTCCTGATCATTCTAAACCACCACTCAAATCTTTCATAAAAGCAACTACAACTTCATAAAGTATGAAATTAGTCTTGTATAGAAGCCTTTGAACTTAACCATATTGATGCCTACTGAGTTTGCACTTAATGTATTTTATAATTTTAGAATATTTCTAAGTGATGCCAGCAACACAAGAAAGCAATCATCAATTCCACATAGCTTTCCGCAGGCATATAACTTGGCAGCCACATGAGACACTCCATAAATGGTATTGTTGGCTTACAATTTATCCTCTTTGAGTTCCTCTATTTAAGGAGAATTCTTAACTATGAGATAGAGGGCTTGTATGTATATATTCCTCAACCCTCCATTAAACTTCGAATTAATAAAATATCATTATACTGCAGCATTTATCAGTAGCTCAAGGGAGAAACTACAACAAGACTATCATTAGTTTCAAAGAAAACATCTTTGGTGTTGGTTAATCCCATGAATTCCTTTGAAACAATTACTTATAAATTCAGCTCCCCACCATCCATTTAATATAGGACATCAAAAAGATTACAGCTTTGGCATTTATAAAACAACTTTAGTTCATTGGTACATTTCATCAAACACTTGGAGGTCATGCCACACACCTAGACATTTTGTATCCCTTTTAGAGTGTTTTCTCATCAAAATTTTGTACACATATGTGACATCCCAACAGCACCATATATAATACTCAAATCTAAAAAAAATTTAAAGCCATCTATACAGCAGCCCCTTTTTTGGGCGCGTCCATCATAAGCTGTAGGTTTACCAATCAACTCAACCATCTAACAGGAGTTGGATCTGGATAACTTGAGATATCAACTTGTCATCTTATTAAGGTCTTCTTTTAGTAAAATCCTGCGTCTTTATGCTGACCACATTACATTCAGTAGCCTTGAGCAACAACTTCATAATCTTGCATTCAATTTGCTCCTCTGGACTAAATTGCACCTCATTCATAAGAGCACCAGAATAGAGTAAGCCTCCAATTTCATGAATGTTGGCAGGCCTCCCAGAGCTTCCTTTGGGACATCATAAACACTATCTCTTCAACATAGAAACGGGTTGCTTGATGGGAACTGGCAGCAGCGGCAACGACGTCCACAAGGGAGAGGCTGGGAGGCTTGAATGCTAGCTGCGGTGAGGATATTGATCACCGCACTCCCCACGCCGGGGCGTGTCTTTCTCTCGGCAAAGCAATAAGGGCTTGGGCACCTTCTTGGTTGCAGTGGGGATGATCACCCAAAGACCGCACGCGCGTAGAGGCGGTTGTTCTCCCGTAGCGATGGCAAGGGCTCGATCGCAAGGATCGGTGGCTTCATGAACACCTCCACGCATGGGGTGGTATTCATGATCTTTTTCTTTTGGGTAGTGAGGTATCAACGGTGACGGCGAGGTTCAACTGCTTCATGAACACCTCCGCGCATGGGGTGGTGTTCATGATCTTCTTCTTTTGTGTAGCGAGGCATCAACGACGACGGCGAGGGTCGACGACTCCATAAACACCTCCACGCATGGGGTGGTGTTCATGGTCCTCTTCTTTTGGGTAGCAAGGCATTGGCAGCGATGGCGACGGCTGGCGTCAGCCGGAGTTTGGCGTTTTAGGTTTGCATGAAAAGAGATCCCAAAAAATACCTTTCTTTCTCCTCTTCTTCTTCTCCTCATTTTCTCTCTCTAGAAAAACAAACTCCCAACTAGTTTTCTACTGCCCCTTTTATTCTTCTTCTTTTTTATTAGAAAAGATTAAGTCTTTGTTTTTTTTCAATTTTTTTAATTTCAAGATAAGATGTTTTTTAATCTCAAAACCATAGGTTTGGATGAGATCAATATATATATATATATATATATATATTTGAAATTTTATTCATTCGTTTATTATTTTTTATAAGATTAAACGATGATTCTACCTTATAATAAACATTTTTTTAATATGAATTAATCTGCCAATAGGATTAAGTTCAAATTATATATTTTTTTTATATTAGAATTTGAATTAATCTCAGCCGATAAGATTAAAATTCAAATTTTATATATAAATATATATTTTAATTTCAGGGTTGGTATTTTAATTGTTCTAGAAGGCTTTCTGATATATATATATATATATATATATATATATATATATATATATATATATATATATATATATATTATTTACCCATATGTTTAGATATGTTTTCTTATATATTTATCCTATAAAAATCCTTTTTCAATTAGGGTTAGGGTATTAAGTTTATTAAAATTTAAAATTTAAAGTTCCATTAAAACTTGAATTATTTTTCTTATATAAACAAATGCCCCTTCATACTTCTCTCACGAAAGCCTCTTTTGTGAAATTGAGTGAGAGAAGTATGAACACCCAGATTTCCTTCTTTATTATGGCCGACCATCCTCGTAATGAGGCTTTTTGGGATGTTGGTCAGGACCTCTACGAGTTTCCTTCAGGCCAAGCTTTCCCTCGCCACAACCTTGTCTTTGGTCCCAGATCAGAGTCTGCGATCAGATATGAAGGAGAGGAGCATTCAGAGTGGGTAAAACGACCCTCAACCTATATAGCTACTGCCCGGTTAACCTTGCACCATTGTCATAGAGATGCCAATATTCATGCGATATATCTGAAGCTTGGCGGGGATATTAAGGATTTGACAATCTTCCAACCTCTTAGTCGTAAGATTATTAACCACCATCCGGGGTGGAAAGGCATGAACCTTATTGGATGTGAGCCGATCAACCTTCCATATTATGCTGATTGGGCCAAATACATAGTTGGTAATTATTCGAGGGAATTGTCTCATGTGGAGTTAATTGGCGGGATCATATCTTTAGTCGGGTGTTATGATTTGGATTCCAACTTTTACAAGGTGTTGATGGAGTTGTGGACACCAACACTTTTCATTTGCTATATGGGGAAGTCGAGATATCACTATGGGACATTAAGAGACTCGGAGGGCCCCCCATCAATGGTGACATGTATGATGAAGTGATCCCTTGGAACGCCATACTTTGCCAAAGAGGTACTTCTAAATTCTCTCTCCTAAAAAGCTTGTTTGGCATTTTTCAATGGTTGGACAAGGCAGAAGTCTTCTTCATGCCACAAAGATGTATCCTTTGAAGATTGGATAGAAATTTTCAAAAAGCCAATGTGAACAAAGTTTGACTCCCAACACAACTCCAGATCCGATCATCCTCCAAAACTCTTTCCCGCTACTTATTTGGCAGCCTTTGTGGCCCTCTGGATCTGATACTTTATTATGCCAAATGGATGTAGCGTAATCAGACCTAGAGTTTTTGTAATGGCGTCTGATATTGTTCTTGGAAGGAAGATTGCCTTTGCCCCTGCAGTTTTGGCTCGTATATACATAGGACTAAATGCTATGGTCAAACATCATGTAAAGGCCGTGCCTTTTATGAATTAATGAATATTTAAGTGCCCCTAATTATGCTTATTAATTAACTCCTTTGACTAGAATGAATTACTAATAAAATAAGGGAGTTAGATGTAAGAAATTCTTCTCACAAGTTGTGAGGAAGGAGGAACCTAGAATGGAATTAGTGAAAAGAGGAGGTCTTTAGTGCAAAGGGGCATCCCCCCCTCACATGCAAGTAATGCATGTAATTTCAACAAAGTAGAGGGGGCCTTTACAAAGAGAAAACATACAACCCATGCAAAACCCCCACTAAAACGCGCTCCACCTCGTCTTGGACACACGCCCGGCCAACTATCAAAAAAAAAAAAAAAACAAGAGAAAAAGAAAACGAGCACTGCTCGTACCTCCGCCGAACGCCAGCCTGGGGAAGAGACGCCGTACGCGCGGCCAGAGCCTCCGCCGGGTACCCGGTTCTGAAGATGGGACATGGCGACCTGGTAGCGCGCATTTAGGGTGACGAGCGGCAGTGCCCCTCCCTCCCTTCTGTCCCTGTCGCAATTAAGGCGCGACCGGCGGTGGAGGTGACCACCTCGGGCCTCCACCCCATTCTGCAGAGCTTTAAGAAGAACCAGGGGGGTGGGGGACCTTCAGCCCTCTCACACGCAAGAAGAGACCCAGAGAGAGGGACCCTTGAGTGCCACTTTCACACACCCCAACCTCTACTGTCCGGGGAGAGGACGGACACCGCGTGCCGGGAGAGCGTCGGCGCCGGGGAAGGAGCCAACAGCAGGAGCACCCTCGCCGGGAAGACAGTGAGCACTTCTCCTCTCTTTTTTCCCCCCTCATGCATTAACATGGTGCTATTCACCACCCTAATGATGCTCATCATGCGACCAGTCATCGGAAATAGCATCCAACCGGGCTACCACCTCTCCGACACGGCGGTGCACACCGAAACGGCACCTCAACGACGTCATAAAGCCACTGCTGAGCCGGTGAGCTCCCTAACCCTATGATGATGCATGAACTCTATATCTAGTGTTGGGGCTAATGAATGAGATTTGTCATGAGTTATGTGAGCATGTTGAGGCTTAGATGGTGAGATAAAGAGAGAGAGAGAGAGGCATGCATGCATTTAGAGAGAGAAAGGTTTGCATGGTGGAGTTCAGAGAGAGAGAGAGAGAGAGACATGCATGTATTTAGAGAGAGGAAGGTTTGCATGGTGGAGTGAAGAGAGAGAGAAAGAGGCATGCATGTATCTAGAGAGAGGAAGGTTTGCATGGTGGAGTGAAGAGAGAGAGAGGCATGCATGTATTTAGAGAGAGGAAGGTTTGCATGGTGGAGTGAAGAGAGAGAGAGGCATGCATGTATTTAGAGAGAGGAAGGTTTGCATGATGGAGTGAAGAGAGAGAGAGAGGCATGCATGTATTTAGAGAGAGAGAGGTTTGCATGGTGGAGTTGAGAGAGAGAGAGAGAGAGAGAGAGAGAGAGAGAGAGAGAGAGGTATGCTTGCAATCTAGAGAGAGGATGCATATGGTATAACAACCTACCATACCTGTGAATGGATACTTGAAACCATGCATGAGTGAATAAAGTCATGGTAATAAGAGTCATGGAAACATACTAGTGATAGGATCATGGATGCCTTTAAAGGGGCATGCACATATGACCAATTAATTGGCATGGGGAGTTACGAGCATGAGATCAAGGGATATACAAAGTGTAGATGTTCATCACTAGCGCCAATATGCCCATATATATATACATCTACATGATAGGAATGTCCCATACTCCATGGACCCATGGGCCAGAAGGCCCAAGCAAATGGTCCAAATAATTAGCAAGTTCAACATGGCGCAAATACTTATACGAGTCATGTTTTGATCACCGAATCTCGGCGTGGAGCCAAGCTTCAAGTAGTGAGGACTTAATTAAATGCATAGATCTTCAACGGAGGTAAGTGCCTTGGCCTAGTTCCCGCCTGAATTTGGGCTTTATTGGCATTACTTGATATTCTTTGATAACCATGTTTGCGCACGCAAGTGCTATTGCTTATCATGTCCCTTACTTGTTGATGTTGTGATCTAGTATGAGTTGCTAATTGATATTCCTCTATTATCGCTTGATGATATGCACATGTCTGTCTTATGACTTCATTGGATTATTGTTTCCATATTTATGTGCATTGTTATTATTGGTCGTTGGCATCTGTTGGATGTGTGTTCCGTATTACCATCCGCCCGGATCAGTGGAGTGTTGGTGCTCCAACTTGGAGCGTCTAGGGCCGAGGACACACTGGCGTTCTGTCATCCCTGACAGGGGGATGATACTATGTCCGTCCAACCTTGTCAGTGGGACGCATAATCGCCGTGTCGGCATGTATAAGGGTAGTGCCGCCAATTCTCGACCACGGACGCATCCCAAAATTTAAGGCCGATGGACTCTAATCGGGATACTTCGAGAGTTCTTCTGTTGGATGATCTTTCAGGCTTTGAGGCCGTAGTTGAGATTAGGAGCCCTCTTCGTTGCTTACCTCTGGGACTCCCAGATGGTTGGTTGTGCGGGGTGTAGCCCCATGTGCTTATTTAGTCATGTTTCTTGATTTGCTATTTTTGTTAAAGCCATTTTTGGTCCCTGAAAACAGGGCCAATGTTCATTTCCATCCCAAAAATTTAAAATTTGTTCAATACGGTCCACATCAATATATACTGCCACTTATCACTCCACATCAACAAAATAACGACCTAAACATAATAATAAAAAGATTATATGCATTTCATTGGTATTCCACATGATGTACGTCGTCAATATAGGGACCAAAAATGCCAAAATACGGAACATATAAGGACGTAAAATGTCAAAATATGCAATACATAGGGACTATATTGAACAAATTTTGAATTTTGGGATGGAAATGAACATTGGTCCTGTTTGCACGGACCAGAAATGACTTTAACCCTTTTGTTTATCTCTTGATTTTCATGACTTGCTCACCCACCTTGCGAGGTGCTTACTAGGCTTTCTTTCCGAAAGCTCATACATTTGTTCTCATCCCTTTTCAGATCCCGCGGAGTAGATGATATATGAAATGCTGTGATCATACAGCTGGCGGGGGTGTAGCCGAGGTTGGCGACCTCTTAGGCATTTTATTTATGTGTGAGGACATCCTATTTGGATCCGTATAGGATCAGACTTATATGAACTATTAGGGTGCCTGTACCCTAGGCTCTTATCTTCCGCTGATACTATACTCTGATTTATGTTATCTGATTTATAACTTATTCCACTGCACTTGTGTGGTTGTTTTATGATCACTTAGGCCTTGTGCCCGAGCGGGGCTTGCCTCCGCTTTGGTATGGCTGGTCTGCTCACGTGCCCGAGGCTGGGATCTTTTTGGGGTCGGGGCGTGACAGATTAAAGTGGTATCAGAGACAGGTTAAAGCCGCCGTAGTTGACAAACGACACCCTAGTTGCCCTAGTAACATTAGTCAATTAGGATTGACTGAGAGTTGGTTGGGTAGACTAGGTATTTTACATAAGGAACTGACTATGCTTTGGCTTGACAGCTGATCATGTCGGGTTCGAAGAACAAGAAGGAAATTTCTGACGAAGTGAAGGACTCTTACAAGCTCGCGAACTTTCTTTTCCGACGCGCATACAGGAGCAAACCATAGGGTGAGACCGCATTTATCACGAAGGGTGAATTGGAACGATGCGCTATGGGAGCGAATAAAGAAGGATAGCGACTTGAGGTTGCCTCGGCCAATGAGGCGAGCCCGTATACGTGGACCCTTTGCTCCCGTCTACCACCTCCAGGCGGTAACATTGATGCCCAAGGTGAACGGAAAGATCAAATGCCACTTCTGTGGAGGACTTCATGACCTGAACCTGTGTAGGGCGGTGTGGTGCCTTCGCTGTGGAGATTTTGGACACCGGAGAACTGAGTGCAGCAGAGACTCACCCTATGAGTGCCCTAGCTGCGAGAGTGGGCATTACCCAAAGGACACTTTGGGACCGGAAGGAAAGGAGGGGTCGACAAGCTCGGATGAATCTCTAGAAAGTCAGGAGGGACTGTATGTATCCTCTGAGGACGATTGGGAGGAGCCGTACACACCCCCCGAGGAAGACCAAGAGGAGTAGTGCATTCAGTAGCGCCCGAGGGGCTAAATGGAATCAAGACATTGTAAGGATATCTGCCTAGAACAATGTAATGGTCGTATGAACACTATGTATTGTGAAAATTACCCTTGAAGTAATGGATCGTATTTTGGTTTCATATCAGTTTGATTTTGGTCCCTTCGATAATAAACTGACAAGTTATTATCTCGCAGCGGATATGCCGATGATTGTGTACCAACGCCGCCGTTACGTGCGCCTCGAGACACCCTCAGAGGAGGAGGGGGAAAGAGCTCCAAGGGACGTCGTCCCGCCAGGACCGGAGAGTCAATCGATACCGGCACTAGAGCGGGCGCCGGCTGGGGCAGCCACAGAGCCCGGAGGGCTCGAGATCATGAGGTCCCTAGGGGAGATCCACCAACGCCTTAGAAGCATTGAGCACGAGTTGGGGATTAGATCCCAGGAGCAGAGGGAGACCGAGACGCAGAGGCCCCGATGGACCATGCAAGCAACGGAGTATCGCAGAGCTCTCGTGGTTCAGGCTGGCATCAGACGAGCAGCCCCACCTGCAGGAACCAGTCATGGAGAGAGGTGCCCTCAATGCAGGGGACCCCATAGTTGGGCTCAGTGTATGGTCGGGAGATGCCCCCACTGCAGGGGCTACGGACACACCTGGGAGGAGTGCAGATACGACCCCGATATGTTTGACTCCGGTTTGCGTAGCCCGCCACCGGGACAGGGGGGATGGTTATCCGCAGGGGACGATAAGTCACAGGCAACTTATAGCCCACAGTCGCATTAGTATTAGCTTAGGATGTGCTGGTAGTATAGTGCTGATGACAACACTTATTTTGGGGGTACTCATAGTCATATAAACCCTGTGTGTTGTATGAACTATTTATGTATGCAAACCTTATTTTACTTAATATGATCTATTGACTTTTGATACATGTCTATCTCTTTTGAAACTTAATTTTTTGAATGTACGCAGATAACATGATGAGAGGTAGAGGACGACGGGGACGGGGGCAACCCCGCTGAGTCGAGGTACCCCCGCCTCCAGCTGAGGAGGTGCTCCCACCTCTTGAGGAGATGGAGGTTGAGCAAGAACAGTCTGCTCAATCCAACGTCGCAAGGCCCCAGGCGAGAGGCCCAGACCCGAGGGGGGAGGTACCCTCCATCACCATGCTTGAGTTGATGAGGGAGATGCACGCCCTCATCAGAGAACAGAGGCAACAACAGATGCCACCCCCTCCTACTACACCAGCCGCACCCGCCACCAGTAGGAGTTTGCTTAGAGAAATCAGGAGACCGTCGCCCCAACCATTCAAAGGGGCTGCTGACCCCGAGACGACAGAGCTCTGGATCAGGGAACTGGAGAAGGCCTTCGACTATGTCCAGACACATGAGGCCGAAAAGGTTAGAACCGCTGCCTACCTACTACAGGGCGGCGCAGAGGATTTGTACCTAGGAGCGGTACAGAACAGGAAGGAGGGAACCTTCAAGACATGGGAGGAGTTCAAAACTGCCTTCTATGCAAAGTACTTTTCTCAGGGGCGTTTGGTACAGATGGAGCAGCAGTTTACTCATCTCGTCCAGGGTGGGATGACGGTGGAGCAATACGAGGCGGAGTTCGACCGCCTAGCTCGTTTTGTTCCCGACATGGTGCCGACCGAGGCCGTCAGAGTGCGGAGATTTGTGTGGGGCCTACGGCCGTCACTCAAAAAGATCATATCAGGATTTATGTGTACCATTTACTCTGAGGCAGTGGCCAGGGCCAAGTATATTGATGCTTCCAGTCAGGGGGATCCACAGGGGCCGCCACAGAAGGAGAAAAAGAAAGATAAGGGCCAGGGAACAAGCAACAACCATTCAGCCGACAAGAGTACAGGACGATCGAGGTCCGAGTATCGATCACGACCATACAGCAGATCCTACGGATCATCAGTCGCCTCTGGAGGTAGAGGCTCTTCTGGCAGTGCATCCCAACCGATCAAGTGCTACAATTATGGGGGGCCCCACAAGAAGACTCAGTGTCCGAGTATCACCGGGGTTGCCGATTGTGGCGACCTCAGCACGGGGAGGCACAGTGCCACAGGCCCGGTCTGGGCGAGGAGGCAGATGGAGGGGCACAGAACTCACAGAGGTCACCAGGGGCCTTAGGGCAGTCCCGCACGCAGGGACAAAAGCCACAAGGAGGAGATAAGAAGAGGAAGGCAATGCAGCCGCCTTCCTCTAGCCAGCCGCCGACACAACAAAAGCCACTGACCCATGGGCGGGTCTATCATCTCACCACCGAAGAGGCGTAGGCATCCCCCAGCGTTGTCGCAGGTACTATCGCAGTTAGTTCATTTTTTGCCTGCACTTTATTCTATCCGGGTGCTACACACTCTTTTATTTCCACCCTATTTGCAAGGAGACACTCACTACCAGTGGAGACACTCTGCGTACCAAGCGGAGTGTAGACACCACGGTAGAAATGGCCCGATTGGTGAACAAGATGGCACCATCATGCATCGTGGCGATTGAGGGCCGGGAGCTACCGGCTAATTTACATGTGATGGATCTGAAAGACTATGACATTATCCTGGGGATGGATTGGCTTTCTTCTGTGTATGCGGTAGTGGATTGCCGCAGAAGAGAGTGCATTTCAGGATGGCCTACGATCAAGAATTCACCTTCCATGGCAGCAGGGATTGCTCGTTGGTGAGGGAAATTTCCGCCGTTCAGGCGCGGAGGCTTCTTGATGAAGGATGTGTAGGGTATCTGGCTTCAATTTCCGAGGTTCAGCAGAGGGGTAGTCCCGCCATTGCAGATGTTCCAGTTGTTAGCGAGTACCCCGATGTATTCCCTGATGATTTACCTGGCGTACCCCCAGAAAGAGAGATGGAATTCTCCATCGAGTTGAACGGCTCCCGTGTCTAGGGCCCCGTACAGGATGACAACCGCAGAACTGAAGGAACTGAAGAAACAGTTGGAGGAACTGTTGGAGAAGGGTTTTATTCGGCCTAGTATGTCACCCTGGGGAGCCCCAGTGCTGTTTGTCAAGAAGAAGGATGGGTCCTTGAGGCTGTGCATCGATTATAGAGAACTGAACAAGGTGACAGTCAAGAATAAATACCCATTGCCTAGGATTGATGATCTTATGGATCAACTCCAGGGGGCACAAGTATTCTCAAAGATTGATTTGAGATCCGGGTACCACCAGGTGCGGATCAGAGGGGAGGACGTCCCGAAGAGTACTTTTCGGACTAAATATGGGGACTATGAGTTCTTGGTAATGCTGTTTGGGCTCACCAATGCCCCAACTATGTTCATGGATCTGATGAACCGAGTATTTCGGAGATATTTGGACCGGTTCGTAGTTGTCTTTATTGACGACATTTTGATCTATTCTCGAAGTCGCCAGGCACATGTGGAGCACTTGAGGGTGGTGTTGGAGACTTTGAGGCAGCATCAGCTGTATGCAAAGTTCTCCAAGTGTGAGTTTTGGCTGGATAGTGTGGCCTTCTTGGGGCATGTTATTAGAGGTGCTGGAGTGTCGGTTGACCCCAAGAAGATCGAGGCGGTTGTGGATTGGAGGAGACCGACCACAGTCAGGGAGATTCGCAACTTTTTGGGACTGGCTGGGTACTATCGAAGATTTGTGGAGGGTTTCTCCCGCTTGGCAGCTCCATGGCAGAGGCCCGACCGGGGAAGGCGAAGTTGGTGTGGACAGAAGCTTGTGAGAAAAGCTTCTTGGAGCTGAAGCACAGGTTGGTGTCCGCGCCAGTCCTTGCTTTGCCGCAAAGCGGAAATGGTTATACAGTGTATAGTGACGCCTGCAAGACAGGCCTGAGGTGTGTTTTGATGCAAGATGGGAGGGTTATTGCTTATGCTTCAAGACAGCTGAAGCCGTATGAGGAGAACTACCCCACACACGATCTAGAGCTTGCAGCGATCGTGTTTGCATTAAAGATCTGGCGACATTTCCTCTACGATGTGCCTTGTGACATCTACACCGACCACAAGAGCCTCAAGTACATTTTCACGCAGAAGGAGCTGAACATGAGACAGCGGCGGTGGTTGGAGCTGATTAAAGACTATGAGCTGAACGTGCAGTACCACCCGGGGAAGGCCAACGTGGTGGCTGATGCCTTGAGTAGGAAGTCCAGTCATGGAGTTGCCGCACTATTGACATCTCAGAGGCCCTTGTTGGAGGACATGAGGAGAATGGAGCTGGAGGTGGTTTTGCCAGATATGGAGGTGAGTATGGCTAGTCTGTGCATCCGACCGGCCCTGTTGGAAAGGATTCGGAAGGCACAGTTGCAAGACCGGAGGTTACGGGAGATCTGGGATCAGGTTAAGAAGGGTGAGTCGACACAATTTCGTATCGAGAAAGAGGGCACGCTTAAGTTTGGTGATCGGGTGTGTGTACCCAATGTCCCTGAGTTGAATGGGGATATTCTAGAAGAAGCTCACTACTCGAGTTACGTGATCCACCCTGGGGGGACCAAGATGTACCAGGATCTGAAGGGTCACTATTGGTGGAACGGCATGAAGAAGCAAATCGCAAGATTTGTCGCCCGGTGTCTGACGTGTCAGCGGATGAAGGCAGAACATAAGAAGCCGGCATGGAAGCTTCAGCCCTTACCCATTCCGGTATGAAAATGGGAGCACATCAATATGGATTTTGTGACTGGACTACCCTGTACTCAGAGAGGGCATGAGTTCGTATGGGTGGTTGTAGATCGACTGACTAAATCAGCACATTTCATACCTCTGAAGGTAGGCGCTACATTGGAGCAACTGGCATGGTTATATATCGATGAGGTGGTACGACTACATGGGGTACCGACGTCTATCACCTCAGATCGGGACACCCGGTTTGTTTCGAGATTCTGGGAGAGTCTACATGAGGCCCTAGGCACTCGTCTGGCACTTAGTACGGCATTTCATCCTCAGACGGATGGGCAATCAGAGAGAACCATCCAGATCTTGGAGGACATGTTGAGGGCATGCGCCTTGGACTTCAAGGAGGCATGGGACAACCGCCTACGTTTGGCAGAGTTCGCCTACAACAATAGTTATCAGGCGAGTAATCAGATGGCACCGTACGAAGAATTGTATGGAAGGAAGTGCCGAACACCGATCTGTTGGGGGGAGGTAGGCGAGCGAAAGCTCGAGAGGCCAAAGTTTATCCGACAGACGGAGGAGCAAGTTCAGATGATTCGGGAGAGGTTGAGAATCGCTCAGAGTCGCCAAAAGAATTACGCTGACCCGAAACGCTCTCATATGGAATTTCAGGTGGGCGATGGAGTGCTCCTGAAAGTGTCTCCAATGGAGGGAGTTATGCGATTTGGGAAGCGCGGGAAGCTCAGTCCGCGCTACATTGGACCCTTTGAAATTCTGGAGAGGGTCGGAGCCGTTGCCTACAGATTGGCTCTACCTCCGGACTTGGCCCAAGTCCATAATGTATTCCACATCTCGATGTTGAGAAAGTATGTACCCAACCCCTTGCTCGTGATTCAACATGTCCCAGTGGAGATTCATGAGGACATGTCTTATGAGGAGAGACCTGTGGAGATATTGGGTCGTGAGGAGCGTCGATTGAGGAACCGAGTGATTCCTTTTATCAAGGTAAGATGGAGCAATCACTCGGAACGAGAAGCCACTTGGGAACAAGAAGAAGATATGAAGGGATGTTATCCCGAACTGTTTGTTAATGAATGATGTAGGTGGGACAATTTCGGGGACGAAATTCATAAAAGGGGGGAGGATTGTAAAGGCCGTGCCATTTATGAATTAATGAATATTTAAGTCCCCCTAATTATGCTTATTAATTAACTCCTTTGACTAGAATGAATTACTAATAAAATAAGGGAGTTAGATGTAAGAAATTCCTCTCACAAGTTGTGAGGAAGGAGGAACCTAGAATGGAATTAGTGAAAAGAGGAGGTCTTTAGTGCAAGGTGCATCCCCTCACATGCAAGTAATGCATGTAATTTCAACAAAGTAGAGGGGCCTTTACAAAGAGAAAACTTACAACCCATGCAAAACCCCCACTAAAACGCCCCCACTGCCTTGGACACACGCTTGACCCGACTATCAAAAAGCGAGCAGCACGTGCCGCCTCACGCCGAACGGCACTGGGAAGAGACGCGGCAGACGTCTGGCCCGAGCCTCCGCCGGGTACCCGGTTCTGAAGATGGGACATGGCGACCTCGGGCGCGCGGTTTGGCGGCATGCGGGGCGAAGCGGGCCCTCCACTCCCCTTACGCCCTGTTGCCATTAAGGCGCGACCGGCGGTGGAGGTGACCACCTCGGGCCTCCACCCCATTCTGCAGAGCTTTAAGAAGAACCGGGGGTGGGGACCTTGACCCTCTCACACGCAAGAAGAGACCCAGAGAGGGACCCTTGAGTGCCTCTTTCACACAACCCAACCTCCACTTTGTCCGGGAGAGGAAGGACACCGCAGCGTCTTGGAGAGCGTCGGCAGGGAAGGAGCCAAGCGGCGGGAGCACCCTCACCGGGAAGGCGGTGAGCACTTCTCCTCTCTTTTTCCCCTCATGCATTAACATGGTGCTATTCACCACCCTAATGATGCTCATCATGCGACCGATCCACGGAAATAAGCGTCCAACCGGGCTACCACCTCTCCGATCTGGCCGGTGCGCGCAAGCGCACCTCAAAGACGTCATAAAGCCACTGCTGAGCCGGTGAGCTCCCTAACCCTTTGATGATGCATGAACTCCATATCTAGTGTTGGGGCTAATGAATGAGATTTGTCATGAGTTATGTGAGCATGTTGAGGCTTAGATGGTGAGATAAAGAGAGAGAGAGAGAGAGAGAGAGAGGTATGCATGCATTTAGAGAGAGAAAGGTTTGCATGGTGGAGTTAAGAGAGAGAGAGAGAGGCATGCATGCATTTAGAGAGAGGAAGGTTTGCATCATGCATGTATTTAGAGAGAGAGAGGTTTGCATGGTGGAGTTGAGAGAGAGAGAGAGAGAGAGAGAGAGAGAGAGAGAGAGAGAGAGAGGTATGCTTGCAATCTAGAGAGAGGATGCATATGGTATAACAACCTACCATACCTGTGAATGGATACTTGAAACCATGCATGTGTGAATAAAGCCATGGTAATAAGAGTCATGGAAACATACTAGTGATAGGATCATGGATGCCTTTAAAGGGGCATGCACATATGACCAATTAATTGGCATGGGGAGTCACGAGTATGAGATCAAGGGATATACAAAGTGTATATGTTCATCACTAGCGCCAATATGCCCATATATATATATATATACATCTACATGATAGGAATGTCCCATACTCCATGGACCCATGGGCCAGAAGGCCCAAGCAAATGGTCCAAATAATTAGCAAGTTCAACATGGCGCAAATACTTATACGAGTCATGTTTTGATCACCAGATACTGACGTGGAGCGCCAAGCTTCGTTAGTGAGGACCTAATTCGTCGCATAGATCTTCAACGGAGGTAAGTGCCTTTGCCTAGTTCCCGCCGGAATTTGGGCTTTATTGGCATTACTCGATTTTCTTTGATAACCATGTTTGCGCAAGCGAGTGCTATTGCTTATCATGTCCCTTACTTGTTGATGCTGTGATCCAGTATGAGTTGCTAATTGATATCCCTCTATTACCGCTTGATGATATGCACATGTCTGGTTTATTGTTTCCATATTTATGTGCATTGTTATTATTGGTCGTTGGCATCTGTTGGATGTGTGTTCTGTATTACCATCCGCCCGGATCAATGGAGTGTGGGTGCTCCAACTTGGAGCGTCTAGGGCCGAGGACACATCGTTACGTCATCCCCACGGCGGATGATACTGTCCCGTCCAACCTTGTCGGTGGGACGATACACCGCCGTGTCGACATGTATAAGGGTAGCTGCCGAATTCCGACCACGGACGCATCCTAAGGCTGATGACCGACCGGGGGATACTTTGAGAGTTCTTCTGATAGATGATCTTTCAGGCTTTGAGGCCGTAGTTGAGATTAGGAGCCCACTTCGTTGCTTACCTGCAGGGGCGCCGGATGGTTGGTGTCGGGGTGTAGCCCCGTGCTTACTTAGTCATGTTTCTTGATTTGCTATCTTTGTTTATCTCTTGATGTTCATGACTTGCTCACCCACCTTGCGAGGTGCTTACTGGGCTTTCTTTCCGAAAGCTCATACATTTGTTCTCATCCCTTTTCGAATCCCGCAGTGTAGACGACATGAGCTACCGGGGATGGATGCCGTCAGCGAGGCGAGGGGTGTGCGTAGAGGTTGGCGACCTCTTAGGCATTTTATTTATGTGTGAGGACATCCTATTTGGATCCGTATAGGATCAGACTTGTATTAACTATTAGGGTGCCTGTACCCTAGGCTCTTATCTTCCGCTGATACTATACTCTGATTTATGTTATCTGATTTATAACTTATTCCGCTGCACTTGTGTGGTTGTTTTATGATCACTTAGGCCTTGTGCCCGAGCGGGGCTTGCCTCCGCTTTGGTATGGCTGGTCTGCTCACATGCCCGAGGCCGGGATCTTTTTGGGGTCGGGGCGTGACACATCAGATCCCGGATTTTCCACGATAGTCTTTTCTTCACACTTTCTGTATGCATGGGCCGGTAGCCATTTCCGTAGCATACATCTCCGGCGGCTGATTGATGAAAACACATCCAACATCCCAGGTCTTTCGAGGATACTCGAGATGCTGCATTACATGAACGTTTCTCCCACTCCATTCAACTGCTCTTCAGAAGTGAGACGATTCATTATGAAAGAAGAGAACTTCACGTGGTGTCCTTTCCCTTATTTATATCGTAATGATGAAATAGTGCTAGATTCCTGGCTTTTTACGAGGCCTGAGGTATTGGATTCCTACACTATGGAGTATGTGAAATGCCTTCTTTACGGCATCCTCCCTCTATGTTATACCGGGAATTTTCATGCAGAACCGTTCTAACCCCCCGACCCGGATCCCGGGACCTCGAGCACATCAACAGATCGGCCGTACCCAAGTGGAGACGGGCCCCACTCGAGTACAAGGCCTAAGTAAACAGTAGCAGATAACAAAATAAATACAAAATTTTATCAATCCAATAATATAAAAAAAAATCAGAGAACTAATGCGGAAAATAAAATACAAGGGTTGAATACCCTAAACAACACCAGGCCCTACAGGGTCATAGACCAATATCTCACACAAGAACTGAAAAGAGGTCCTCCGACCTCAGCAAGTATCACACCCCGACTCTTGCACGTCTCCCAATACTCGAGTCACCTACTCCTCAAGACTTGAAATGGGAGAAGAAAAAGGTAGTGAGCTTTCGAAAGGAAAGCCCAGTAAGTACCCTGCAAGGTTCTCAAAGAAGTGTGAGCAACAAGACAAATCATGATATCAAAAATCCAAGAGAACATCAAGCAGAGGGGCTACACCCCGCACAACCAATCCTAGGAGTCTACCACAATCATCAGCAACGGTTCGACTCCTATCCAACGATAGCCCTCAGGGCTTTAAACAAAGGAATTCCAAAGGTAGCTCAACAAACGATCCCCCGGACAGCAACACAGCCTCGGGCTGCAAGCGACCAACCTGTGGCACCTCCGTAGCGCCAGCTTTCCACGTGTCGACACGGCCAGCGTATCAATCCCGCTGATAGGCAGGACAACCAGAGTATCGTCCCTTTGGCATGGCAAGCTGAAACGCCAGGGTGTCCCGTCCCTGAACGTTCCCCAATCCAGAGCCCCCACGCTCCACTGAACCAGGCGGAAGAACAAACTCAGGCGCCACCTACCCGACCAGCACACAAGTACTGTGTATCTCTATGGTCTCATGCCAGACAACAGGAGGCTATGCTCATCGAGCCCGCTCACTCCACTGACGCATACCTACCTAGCTGCACATAAGCACCACGAGTGCCTACAGTCAAGTGTCGGTCACAGGAGGGCATGTCCAACGAGCATTCCAACAAACAGGTAGTAACAACACTACCACAAGCACATCAATCATACACATACGAGGAAAGAGAGCAAACAAACATGTATGTGCATGCATCCAAGAAAACAGATACCACACAGAAGATATGCTAACTAATAGCATTTATCAAAACAAGAAACCCAAGCAATGGGTAGGAGCGAGGCAAGAGTAACTTACCTCTAGTCGTAATCCAACAATTGCACCGTATCCATCCCGATGAAGCTCAACGCTCCTCGTCTATCTGATAACCACGAGTCCCAACTCAATATATGCTCGAGTGTTTCTCTTTATTTTATTATTTATTTTTCTAAAAATAATAACATCTATAAAGTAAAACCATAAAAATGGGCCCGACCCATGACATGAATTCAACCCAAACCTTTAATTAATCTTAATTCCTTAATTAAATAGGATAAACCCTTTATCCTCAACTTTCCAAACAGGCCCAAAGGCCCAACAAATCAGCCCAACTCACTTGATGAAAACATAATCCCAACATCACTAAAATAATAATTCCCAAGAAGCTAAAAAATAATATCATCAATATCACCACCATAATATCACCAAAACTATGCATCAATATCACCTCAATAATAGTACCATATTAGAACCTCATCTAGAAATCATACCACAATAATCACTAGAACCATACTTGGTACTACAAAATCATGCACTCATGATTACTCTCCAAGAATAGAAATAATAGAGTATGCTATGAATACCCAAGTTTTAATTATAGAGAACCCATCATTCTAACCAATCCACTCAATCAATACCTCTATTGCCTCTTGAGTTGTCTTAGATGAGTATAATAACAATTGTGAGACCCTAGATCACCATGATTATACCTGAAAATCATCAAGTTTCCCTACCTTACTTACTATCCAACAAGGGCATCAGAATCCCTCTGAACCCACATACATATACCTGCCATCAATATACGAAATTCCCAGGAGGCCCTCCTAATCCTTGAACCTCCATCTGACAGCCTATATTTCTAGACAAATTTCAAAAGATCCAAGATTCCAACTCATCTAAACAATGTCCAGAGAAACCATAACCCAGTCATATATTACCATTATCCCATGCACACAAAACTCTATCATCTCATCTAACAACCCATATATGCAGTCTATCAAAGCTTACGTTTTATTCAAAGTCTAGCAAAAGAACTCAGACTATTAACAGTGGTTTAAGATGCTTACGTGATCGTTGGTGGCTAAAGGATGGCTCCGACCGGTGGTCCACCCTATTCTTTGTCATGGCGAGGCGATGGAGTCTCCGTTCACCGGTCCGGACGCTCTCGATTCCCAGACAATGTCAAAACGATGGTGTTTCACCGTAGTTCTCCGTCCGTCGAGGTAGAGAAAAGAACTACGCGCTCAGACAGCTACGGTGGTGCAACGACGCCAAGACAGTCTAGATCACCGGAGATGCTAAGCTTCTTCGTCTTCCCGCTCCTATCTCTCTCTCTCTAACTTTCGGTAGTTTGTCGTGAAGGCTCGAGCAGACCACCATCTTCCGTTTCTCTCACAAGGAAAAGTGCAACAACTAGGGTTTGCAGAGGTCTCCTCTTATAGGTTCACGGCTTCAGGAGGATAAGATAGGATTTGAAGATCAAGATACGTCTATCTGATTCGTTTCTATAGCTGGCGGACACGGGGTAAACGGAGGAGATAAGCTCAGGGTGGCCGCTGGTGAAAGAGAAGCTTTCTCGTGCATTAACGTTGGCCGTTGGATTTCAATGAATAACACCACATCAAATCTAGGCCGCTAATCTCCGATTATCTTATGCGTGGATTCCTTCACGTGCATGATGTTATCTTAAATATATATATTTATCCATATTACCCATTTTATTAAATCCAAAATCTTATCTTTAACTTTCAAAAACCATGAAAGATTCTTTAGTCATTCTCATCAAGTGATTGCAAGTTATTATTATTATTATTATTATTATTATTATTATTATTATTATTATTATTATTATTATTATTATTATATATTGTTACGGATATATTTGGTAAGACACGTGTCATTAACCTAAAGGACCACCTGTTACACACAAGACCGTGTCTCTTTGGCCACATGGCAATATTCACACATTTCCATTCGGACATTATGAGGATTCAATCTTACAAACAAGTCCGTCGGAATTATAGCAACCCTCTTATACAAGGCGTGAGGTGGAAAGAGAGGAATAAATATCTAATACCTCTACAGTGGGTAGGCCTTATCCACCCACTACAGTAGGCAGATATTTACTCTATTTTTACCCACGTGGCACCTACACATTAGGCAGTAGATATTTTCCTACCGCCTTAGAGGATATTTTAACCCACCGCCTTACTCCACCGCCTTTCCTAAACCGCCTCTAGGGTGCTATAAAAGGAGAACGATAGTAGAAGAGAAAGGGACCTCAAGATACAAAGAACTATCTAATTTAAGACCCCTGACTCGAGTTTTCTGACTGAAGTATCGGAGTTAAATCCGGGCAGAAAGGCCCAATTCCGATCACTACCCACTCCTTTTTTACAGGTTTGTTAATGGGTAATTGCGATTGGACTTCCAGGGTGTTCCCTTCGTACCCTATTCATAAGCAGAAGTAAGCGTCCACACCAACTATAAATTCTAACCGTTTGTCGAAGGCTGAGGCCAGATTACGAGGCGACAGTAGCCAAGGTGTGAGGTGGACCAGTTTTTGGCATCAACAGTTTGGCGCTGTCCGTGGGGACTCCTTACAAAAAGCCAAATGATTACTACCAGAAGGTCAAAACGGATTCAAGAACAAGGAGCACCAAATAACCCTGAAGAACCTGGAGAAGTCCGAAGGCATGAGGAGATTCCGTTGAATAATCCGCTGATCTTACCTCCATTGGAAAATCCTCCCATCCCACCCCAAGAACCCATTCCGGGGTTTTACCTCAACGTACAGCAGCAGTTGGAACAGTTAACTCAAGCTGTTCATGCTTTAGCTCATCCGCCAGTTCCTTCCACACAAATTCCACAAAGTGTGCCAACAATCCCACCAGCGAATTCCGAAAGCAGAGGGAGGACGAGGACTCGCACTCAAGGAGACAGAAGAGAGAGAACCGCTTTCTCGCTGGTTTCGAACCCTCCGTTCGGCGTGAGAGAGCAAGCCGCTACAAGAATTGAGCAAGAAGCGAGAAGCGGACAAGGACCGCAGAATAGCCCATCTATTCCAACGATCGACAGAAGAACACAGCGACAGGATCCCTCGCGGGAAAACAAGAAGTCCGAACGGCACGTTTTCAGCATGTGTTCACCTTTTATCAAGGAAATATTGGAAGAGCAAGTTCCTGATAATTTCAGACCCCCGGCTATGGTTGCATACGAAGGCAGAACCGATCCGTCTCATCACCTGAAGTCTTTCCAATCAAGATGCTCCTTACGAGAATTACCGACGCCACATGTTCCGAAGCTTTTCCCGCCACCTTAGAGGGAAAAGCGCAAGACCGGTTTGTCGATCTTTCTTCTTCTACGCTTTCTTCTTTTCAAATTCTAGCAGATCGCTTCCTAGCTTACTTTGCAAATTACTCAAAACAAAAGAAGACCCCATCTACCCTTTTGCGCGTTAAGCAGCGAGAGGGGGAAACGCTCCGGGCCTATTTAAATCGTTACATAGGCAGGAGGCAGACTAGCGTTGCGGACCTCCTTCCGCGAATGGTCATGGACCTTTTAATGGAAGGATTGCTAGAATCCCCTTTCGTTTTCCCTCACCCTAGATCCACCAAAACCATCTCCGCCCTCATGATCCATGCCCAAAAAGTACATCAATTCCGATGAGATCTATACGGGTTGGGAGGAAGAAGCCCGGCGTGAACCGTGGGAATTCAAAGAGGAAAAACCAACCAAAATGTCAGCGAAGACCTCCTGATACACGAAAGGAGGGAGAGTCACGCAGTACAAAGAAGGTGGAAACAGAGGTCCTGAAACCCCAAAGATTTACCTCAACGCATGTACCACGTACCTAGAGAACCTTCAAAGGAAAAGAAAATCGTCAGATATGACCACCATACCCCACTAAATCAAACTAGAAGCCATATCTTTATGCAAATCAAAGAGCAAAAACTCCTAACATGGCCCGAGCCTGCAAGAAATCCCGAACAGCAAAAGAACAGTAAGAGATACTGTCAGTTTCATCGATCTAAAGGACACGATACGGAGAAATTACCCATTTGATGAACACCATAGAAGATGTCGTTCGAAGAGGGCAACTGGAGCAGTACATCAACCTTGAGATTCAAGGGGAACCTGACTCTCCACAACCTGAAGAAGAAGAAGGAGAAATGGTGGGGTTCATTAGTGGAGGACCCGGTTGTGGAGGTGAAAGTTCCGCCTCTCGGAAAAGTTACGCCCGAATGATAGGAGTGGTGCAAGAAACAGAAACACCCTAAAGGAGGTCTCGACCTATGACTCCCATCATCTTTTATGACAATGATGTCAGCAGGGTTCGCCACCCCCATGATGATGCTCTAGTCATTGCCATCATGGTTTCCAGCTTCCAAATGAAGAGAGTTCTGATAGACAGTGGAAGTTCAGTTGACATTCTCTTTTGGAGTGCTTTCGAGAGAATGAGATATGATGCAGATAACTTGCTCCCCGTAAAATCATCCTTAGTGGGATTTTCCGGAGGAGTTATACAGCCAGAAGGAATGATCTCCTTGCCGGTTATGGTAGGAAAATCGCCATGATCATCAACGGTAATGACAAACTTTCTGGTTGTGCTGTGTGCTTCGAGCTACAACGTTATTCTTGGTAGGCCAACCCTCAACGCCTTGAAAGCCGTGATTTCTACCTACCATCTTCTCTTAAAATTTCCAACTGAAAGTGGCAGCGGAGAAGTAAGAGGAGACCAACCTCTAGCACGACAGTGCTACATTGCAACCCTTAAAGGAAAAGTCATAAACGGGGGCAAAACACAAGGTTCGGAAGCCATGCTAGTCAATAGAATAGCCGAACAGCAAGAAGAGGAATTCCGGCCAATACCCGTTGAAGAGTTGCTTACAGTTCCTTTAGATACAACTAAGATGGAACGTGCAGTGCGGCATTTAATTGCGCTAATTTAACAAGAGTACAAATGAGAAAATCTCATGGTGGTACTAAGGACAAATTCGACCTTTCCGCTGGTCGCCGTAAGATATACCCGGTGTAAAAGCATAGCGTCGTGAACACCGCCTCAACATAGACCAATCATTCAAGCTTATCAAATAGAAAAGGAGAAATTCTGCACCAGAAAGACAGAAGGCCGCAGAAGAAGAAGTATCGACCCTCTTGAAGGCTGGATTTATCCGAGAGGTAAACTATCCCGACTGGCTAGCTAATGTGGTTCTTGTAAAAAAGCCATCCGGAAAATGAAGAATGTGCCTAGATTTTACAGACCTAAATAAAGCTTGTCCAAAGGATTCGTTCCCCCTGCCTTCCATCGATGGTTTAGTTGATTCTACGACGGGGCATGAGATGTTGAGTTTTCTAGACGCCTTCTCAGGCTATAATCAAATCCGAATGGCCGAAAAGGACGAGGAAAAAACATCCTTCATTACAATTACTGGGACTTATTGCTATAAAGTAATGCCGTATGGATTAAAGAACGCAGGAGCCACATTCCAGAGATTTATAAATACAGTCTTCAAAGAGCAAATCGGCAGAAACGTTGAAGCTTACGTGGATGATATTTTGGTAAAAAGCCAAAAAGCCAAAAAGCCGACGAACATCTACCGGATTTACAGGAGGTCTTTCTATCTCTTCGGACTTACAACATGCGCTTAAATCCGAATAAGTGTTCTTTCGGTGTTCGCTCAGGGAAATTTCTGGGGTTTGTATTGACACAAAGAGGAATAGAGGCAAATCCGGAAAAAATCAGAGCCATTCTTGATATGGGGTCACCCAAAACTCTTCAAGAAATACAGCGACTTAACGGACACCTGGCGGCTTTGGGAAGGTTCATTTCTAAAACTGGTGAGAAGAACCTCCCACTTTTTCAAGCCTTACGAAAAGCGCCAAAAATGGAGTGGACAGAAGAATGTGAGAAAGCCTTTCAAGGACTTAATGATTATCTCCGATCGCCTCGGTACATTAGCTAAGCCCTTGAGTAGGAGAAGAAGAGCTCTACATCTACGGCATTTGCCCCTCGGCGGTCAGCCGTATTCTCTTAAGAGAAGACAAGGGAGTTCGAAACCGATTTATTACACCAAGAAATCCTTAACGACGCAGAGTCAAGGTATCTGCCGCTTGAAAAGTTGGCCTTCGCCCTCATCACATCCGCACGAAAATTGAGGCCTTATTTCCAAGCCCACAAAGTCACTGTGCTAACCGATCAACCATTAAGGCAAGTTCTCCATAAACCTGAAAATTCCGGACGTCTAGCCAAGTGGGTAATAGAATTGGGTGAGTTCGACCTCACTTATAAACCCCGAACGGCCATCAAGGCTCAAGTGCTAGCAGACTTTATAGCAGAGTTAACCATGCCCACAAGTGGAGATGAGATCCCATCAGCAAATCCAGAAGAAAACCCTAGCATCCCATGGCTCCTATATGTCGATGGATCAGCGACGGAAGAAAAGTCAGGAGCCGGTTTCGTCCTTTATTCTCCCTCTAAGTGGAAGGTGGCAACGATACTCAAGTTCCAATTCCGAGCAACGAATAATGAGGCTGAATACGAAGCCCTAATCGCAGGATTACACTTGGCCAGGGGGCTCGGAATTCAGAACCTGCATGTGTATTCCGACTCACAGTTGGTAAATGAACCACACCTTGGGTAGTTTGAGCAAAAGAGGAAAACATGGTTAAGTACCAAGCCGTGGTAAAGAAGATAGTTTCATACTTCGTTCACTTCAGTTGAAAAATCGATTGAGCACAAAATGAAGAAGCAGACGCCTTATCTAAAAGGGCCACAACTTCCAACCGAAATACAGAATCCTCTTTTAACCTACAGTACCTTCCCACAAGGACTATTGAAAGGCTCGAAGAGGAAGTACAAAATACAGCGGAAGAGACGAGTTGGATTGATCCCATTAGAAACTACCTTCAAGGTGGACCTCCACCATCCAACAAAGCGAAGCGGCAGTTTACGTATAGATCTAGCATGATGCACCATTATTGGCGAAAACTTATACAAAAGGTCCTATACACAACCCTTCTTACGACGATGCGTGCGTCCCAAAGAAGCCAACTATATTACGCAAGAAATTCCACGAGGGGCATCGGAGGAGGCCATATAGGAGGCAAAGCCTTGAGTTACAAAGTCCTGCGCTGACAAGGCTATTATTGGCCAACATTAACTCAAGATGCGGTGGCATTCGCGTAAGTGTGGCCTTTGCCAACGGCATTCCAAGATCCAAAGATGACCGCCTACGCTGCTTACACCAATTATCAGCCCTCGACCATTTGCTATCTGGGGTGTTGATCTTCTAGGACCATTTCCTACTTCAACTCGACAGATGAAATTTCTAATAGTTGCTATAGACTACTTCACCAAATGGGTAGAGGTCGAGCCCTTGGCCAAGATCACAGAAAAAGCGTGTCAAGGATTCTTATGGCGAGAGCGGTTATACTGCGTACTGAATTTCAGTCTCCTTCATCTCCGATAATGGGCGACAATTTGATAATAAGGCTTTCAAAAGTTTCTGCTCCGAGCTCGGAATTGAATCCAGGTTGACTTCTGTAACACACCCTCAAGCCAATGGCCAGGTAGAGGTGACCAACCGTACCTTGCTCCAAACTCTGAAAACCCGGGTGTCCAAAAATGGAACAAATTGGGTAGAAGAAATTTCGAGCGCCCTTTGGGCCTACAGGACGACTGCAAGAACTCCCACAGGAGAAAGCCCGTTTTCCCTCACTTATGGGGCCGAAGCAGTCACCCCCGCAGAAATAGGAATGCCTACGTTACGGACGCAACAGACTTTCTCATAAGAGGAAAACAAGGAAAATCTCCGAGCAGAACTTGATTTGCTCGACGAACGAAGGGAAGCTGCGGAAACAAGGGCAGCTATCTATCGCCAAAGAGTAAAAAGGTTCTACGACACAAGGGCGAAAAGTGTCTTCTTCCAAATCGGTGATTTGGTCCTGAGAGAAAATGAATTTCAAGGAAATAAAAGCCGAACGGGGAAGCTAACTCCTAATTGGGAAGGCCCTTACGTCATCCAAAGAATTGTCCGAACAGGCACATATTACCTAGTGAATATGGACGGAAAAACACTCAAATGTCCATTCCATGCTGAACGCTTACGACGCTACTATCAGTAAATTCCGTAGCTATCTCTTAAACTCTCATGGAATAAAGCTCAAGTCTTATTCTACAAAAATGCGGTGAAATTCCCATTCTACAAAAATGCGGTGAAATTCCCATTCTACAAAAATGCGGTGAAAATCCCATTCCTAAGAGATAAGTCGGAATTATCCTACAAGGATAAGCGACAACTCTCATCCAAAAACAAGGGGCAAAAATCCCGATCGAAATATGAGGCAACAATCTCATTTACGAAGGCGAATAGTCCCATGACTAGACTAAGAAGAAAAGAACCCACTACAAAGCTTATCTTACAAACCAAACAAAGAAGGAAAGACTTTACGAAGGACTTCACAAAAGCTTCTTTCTTACATGGTTAGAACAGCCATTACTCGGGAATAAATCTTCACTAAAATAAAGGTTTGCATTTCATTCATATGAATAGAAGATACATTCCAAATGACTAAAGATTTATAAGAACAGTTCACAAAAATGCTTAAATATCCCTAAGAACTAGGACCCTCGGGGCGACCAGCTAAAGGCACTTGAGTTGAAGGCTCAGGGGCTGAGCGAACCTCACGGGGTCTTAATAAGTTGTTGCTCTTTTAGTTCCATATAAGTCTTTAGAACCCCAGCAAGCCCCATGGACAGCACTTCCGCCGGAGGGACGTGGTGACCCACCTGATGTACCACCGAATATATGCGGGTGGCGCCTTCCTTAGCTTTCGCCCTAAGCCGGGCAACCTCCTTCTCCAGTTTATCCGCTCGTTCTATTAAATCCTTAATTTCTTGCGAGTCGGATTTAGGAGCTTTCCGGTGGGAAGCTAAGTCTTCCTTGAGAGTGTCGCGCTCCCTCTTTACTTCCGCCAACTCAGCTTGAACGGCGGCAAACTCAGCGGCCTTCATCTTTAAGTCCCATCGAGCTGCGGCCCGCTCATCCTGAGTAGATTTAAGTTCCTTCTTCAAACTGCTGGATTCATTTTGTAACTGTTTGATATTCTCCTCAGCAGTAAGAAGAGAACCCTTGGAAATAGATAAGCTGGGCGCTAGATCGCTTTTCTCGTTTTTCCATAGTAGCTTATTCTTTGCCGCTTCGGCTTTATCTAGCTCAAGGGCACGGATAGCCTCAAGTCGTTTCTTTCTCCTTTTCTTCTAAGGCCACCACCCTAGAGCTTAGGCTGGCGATGTACGCCGCTTCGCTTCCATCTTTGCCAAATCTTCTTGGCAAAGATTACCAACTCGATCCGCCCAGTGCGCAGCCTACAAAATAATAGATAAGTCATCGACGTTAACATCAAACCAGAAAGAACTAGAAATTAAAATAAGAATATTTCTTACCAACATGACCGAACGAAATAATTGAGAGGTGGCTTCTTCCCTTCCAGCTCCACGAAGTTTAGACGAGAGCTGTTCGGGTCTTTGTAGCAGCGACATCCCGAAAGAGGACATCTTCGGAGGGTATCTCCTTCCCTTGAGATGCCGATCCCCTTAAAACCGATTCTGCCACCCTTAATTTGTCCAGGAGAGCCGCCTCTCCTGCCTCCGCCTGTAAAATAGGCCCTAGGTTCAAGATTCTGAACGAAGGATACCCATAGAAAATATATACATCGAGATTCTCACCTCCATAAGAAGAATATCCTCCGGCCGACTGGAAGAAGGACCTTCGGAAATTGGAGACAAGGCCGGGCGGACTTATTCCGCACAGACTTCTCCCGGAGGCACCTCAGCTTGTTCTCCTCCTACAATTTCGGGACCCAATGCGTCCTCGAAATTCTTTCTCTTTGTCCTCTTCTCCCGTGAGGACCCTGCGTTAAGGTCACTTTTGACCCTCTTCTTGGAAGAGTCAACTTCTTTTCTCTTCCTCTTCCTCTTTTCCTCCTTGGAGGTATCAGCGCCTGTGCTAGACACCGCCTCCTTCTTCTTCCGCCCGCGAGGCAAAGGCGGATGAACTTCACCTTCAAAGGAAGCCAAAAGGCCCTTCACATAGCTCAGGTCCTCGTCCTCCATCGGATTTTCTGCAAGGGGAATTCCGAAGCAAGTTAGCTATCATAGTTACAAGTTAAGCTAAATCAGAAACACGAGTAAGTCCTACCGGCAGACACTATTAAACGACATTTAACAAGATTTTCTTTTGTCAAGAACTCATCCATATACACTTTGGATAGCCTCGTCATCGACTTAAGAATAACCTCCTCTTCTTCGTCATTTCCTCACGTGCAATATGCATTGAGAGGAACCTCCCACTTTGTTCGGACATCCCACTCGGATTTACTTTTAACAAAGAAAAATTTACTCTTCCATCGCTTAATGGAAGAGGGAACTTTCCCTAAAAACTTCCTCCCAGAACAAGCCGAAAAATAATACCAGTCGGCATTGGACTCTAAGCATAGACTAAATAATATACGGAACCAACAGACAGTCGGATTTACTCCGTAATTCTTGAAAACAACAACAAAACCGTTCAGTAACCTCCAAGAATTCGGGGTCAACTGCGAAGGACACAGGTGATATTCCTCTAGGATCGCCTTGGCAAAATTAGAAAAGGGAAGCCTAAGGCCGCCCGATAGCGCATCCTGATAGATGGCTATCTCCCCTTCCCTGGGAGAACTCGCCCTCTCCCCAGAACAGGGAACCCTAACCTCGAACAGAGAGGGGTCTATCTCATATCTTTCCACCAGGCTATCTACATCCTTTTGCCCAAGGAGACTTATAAACGTACCCGACCCCCTACCCATTGCCCTAGATGCAGGATGAATTCGCGGACCTTGAACTAGAACATCCCTAGGTTCGCCTAGAGCCGCACTAGAAATCACGGGGTTGGACGGTGAAGGGATCAGAGTCTCATGAGAAGAACTAGAGGAAGAACTAGAGGAAGAAGATGTCGCACTAGCCATTACCTTAGAAGGAAAAAAGACAAGAAGAAGACACAGAAAGCTTAAACCAAAGTTCACCGGAGAAGAAGAAGTATTAGGAAGAAGACGACACGCTCCCACTTTCAAGATAAAACCTTTTTCTTTTACATGCGATTCGCTTATAAGCAAAGAAGATGGATCCTTCACCGTTGGATCCGCGAGCCACACTACCATCGAACCGTCGAACCAAAAGCCCTCGAATCGGGACCGTCCAAATAACCATCATTACACCTCCTCAAACAAGCTTCAAAATTCCGTCCACGCCAAGACAATTCAAACGCCGCATGACACATATAGAAAATCACGCTCATCACCCATCATGATGTTGACAAACGCGCACGCCGCGCACGTCGCACTACTATCTCCCTTTAAAGCCAAATAGTAGAAGGGACACGTGTCTTCTCAGGACTTTAAAGCAAAATAGTAGAAGGTACACGTGTCTTCTCAGGGAACAATGAGCATCACATGGGAAGTGGAGCCTGTGCTGTAGAAGACAAGGCACACACTCCAACATAGGATCATCAGTGATGGCCTCATAAAAACACCAAAGAATTTAGAAGCAAAACGACAAATGATCATTTATTCATGTTACGTATTCTGAAAAAAAAAAAACCACAACAAAACAAACAGCATAGCAAACCCTAAACATGTTTTCCAACGGACTCCTCTAGCTAAACATCCGCGGACCCATCAGAAGACACGCACGGATAAGACTTCGAGAAGAGGCATACGGACTTCCGCAACCATCATCATCCTCATTATTATTGGGGAACCTGTTCAAGGCGAAGGTGGGGGCCCACCTCTCTGGCGAGAGTCATCTCCAAACATCTCAACTTCAAACGCATACCCCCTCGCATAAGTAAAATTAAGAGGTCCCCGCCTCCACGCCGTGATCAATATAGAAAGCTTCCCACCCTGGCCGATGCTCATCTTGCCCACACCCTGTCAATCAGCGAGAATGAGCGGTCATACACAAGATTCGGGCGTACCAACCGGATCACTCCGATTGCATAATTTCGATAGATGCTCGTAAAAGAACTAGGAATTCGTAAGTGCCGAGAACACCGAGAAAAAGTAAAAAATTTGTAAAAGGACAAGCGTTGAACCATGATGCAAAGACAAAAGTTTTACAAAAGACTTCTGGCCAAACACACTATCCATACAAGCCCTTAAATAGAAGAATCTATCGACACTATAGGCGAGAATTCCAGAAAAATCTACCTCGATACCAGCGAAAGGATAACCGCGATGGCGTCGATTAGCCTATTAAGGCATATGTACTTTAGACGTCGTAGACATAGACAAAGCCTACGCCTACATAGACATGGTGAAAGATACTTGTTCTCGAACCAAGCGAAACGTGCGATTAGCTCACCCCTCGCTCAGATTTTTCGAACAAGTACACTTTGGGGGGACTAGTGTTACGGATATATTTGGTAAGACACGTGTCATTAACCTAAAGGACCACCTGTCACACACAAGACCGTGTCTCTTTGGCCACATGGCAATATTCACACAATTCCGTTCGGACATTATGAGGATTCAATCTTACAAACAAGTCCGTCGGAATTATAGCAACCCTCTTATACAAGGCGTGAGGTGGAAAGAGAGGAATAAATATCTAACACCTCTACAGTGGGTAGGCCTTATCCACCCACTACAGTAGGCAGATATTTACTCTATTTTTACCCACGTGGCACCTACACATTAGGCAGTAGATATTTTCCTACCGCCTTAGAGGATATTTTAACCCACTGCCTTACTCCACCGCCTTTCCTAAACCGCCTCTAGGGTGCTATAAAAGGAGAACGGTAGTAGAAAAGAAAGGGACCTCAAGATACAAAGAACTGTCTAATTTAAGACACCTGACTCGAGTTTTCTTACTGAAGCATCGGAGTTAAATCCGGGCAGAAAGGCCCAATTCTGATCACTACCCTCTCCTTTTTTACAGGTTTGTTAATGGGTAATTCCGATCGGACTTCCAGGGTGTTCCCTTCTTTCCCTGTTCATAAGCAGAAGTAAGTGTCCACACCAACTGTAAATTCTAACCGTTTGTCGAAGGCTGAGGCCAGATCAAGAGGCGACAGTATCCAAGGTGTGAGGTGGACCAGTTTTTGGCATTATATATATATATATATATATATATATATATATATATATATATATATATTTATTTATTTATTTATTTATATTTATATTTCTTTCTTTTGATTTTAAAACTTTAATCATATCAATATAATATTACGTAATATATATATATATATATATATATATATATATCCATCAAATCAAGCCCTTATCCAAATCATTCACGTTTATTCAATTATATCCAATCTTATTATTTGAATATATCATCTAATTCCATCTTTAAATGTTAGATAAAATAATTTTATATATTCATATACAAGAATCTATAGCATGTCACATATATATTTACCATCCAATTTAATGCACAATAATAAATTTAGATTCCATACGTGGGAATTTATTCAATCAACTAACCAATTATTAAGAATAATTATAACCATTTATTCCATAATAATTGCTTAAAGAACATATAGAAAATCCTACAAGTCCAATTTGGGAATCTTACCTTATTAACCCCTCAATTAAAGTAGATAACTAAAAGAAATTTAGCCCCTAAAATCCTTGGATTTCACAACTGTACAACCCCCATAGGTTTGGGCGCCAGTTTGGCTACAACCAGCACTTTCCCAAGCATATTAATGTTCCGAGGAAGGCCTCTTCTCTTAGGGTTCTTGCAGGCTATTGGCTACATTTTTCCCGGGAAAAAACTTCCAATTCATTCTATATTCCTGACTGTGATAGGAGTGGGAAACTTATACTTCTTTGTTCGCATAAATGGTTCAAAAACGTCCAAGCTTTATTTAATCAGGACGTTGCAGCGTTAACTAGGGAGGACTTTGGTTACAGAGGAGCTTTTCCAAGAAATACGGATAGAGATCAATCTTCAAGAAAGCTACTATTCATTTATGAAGATATTTTTCTTGTAAACAGAGTAGTTCTCCTGTGAATTCTTCTATTCCAGCTAAGCGGCGACAAACCCGAAGCATGTAATTTTTTTTTAATATTCAGAAATCCATTATTTCTTGGGGACTTTTTCTGAAAATTCAGATTTTTATATTCCGAAAGTTTAGAATTTTTGAGTTTTTTGTTTTTATTTTTTTATTTTTTTTTATTTTTAAATTCTGATTTTTTTATTCCAAAATTTCAGAATTTTTTTGGGACTTTTCTAAAAATTCATTTTTTTTTTTGCACTTGTAACTCAAATTTTTTAAATTTTCAAACAAATCCCAGAATTGATGATATTCCTTTATCAAACTTCGGGATTCCTCACAACTCTCCTATCGGTAAGGAGATATTTCTTCATCAACTGTTTAAACATGTGTAACAGATTTAATAATAACTTTTGACTCCAGGTCAAATAAACCCGCAAGATTTCAATATCGTGGTTGATGAAGTTGTTTGAGATGAGGAAGCTTCTCCCAATCCACCGAAAGATATCATCTTTTATTTATTTATTTATACCAGTTGCTTTGGAAAATGAACCACTGTAAAATATGTCATTGATCTATGAAAGGTTTTTTTTTTTGAATTTTGAATATTGAATTTTGAAGTTTGAGAATTGAATATTGACTACTCTCCTTGTACTCCAGCTGCTCAAGGCGATGATAGCTCTTCGTCTTTGGGGCAAACTTTTTCTGCGAACTTCATCAAAGATGCCCCCACCTCCATGGAGGACTTAGAGAGTGATGGTGCTAATGCTAGTGCGGATGTCGAAGTTACATCTTCACTAAAGAAAACTGAAGGTTGTTTTTTTTTTAATTTATTTATTTAGGGCTTGTGTAACAAATTTTTATTTATTTATTTATTTTTATTTTACCCAAGATGTTGGCGAAGATGCTCACACGCCTACCGAGGAATTGGAAAGTGAAGACTCTAATGTTGATGTTGGAATTACAACTTCGCCAAAGCAAGACCAAGGTTCCTATTTTTTTGAGAGAAAGAGAGACATGATGTTAACAGTTTCTCTTCAGCATTTTAGTTGCCCGAAATGATGACAATTCTCCATCTTCGAGACAAGCTCTTTCAGAAGGAATTATCAAGGATGCTCCCTCCCCTGTACAAGAATTCGAAGATGATGGAGCTAATGCAGATGTAAATGTTAACATTGAATCTCCATCAAAGCAACATAAACATGATATGGATTTGATTATAAACATTAAGAATGAGAGGCGTCAGAAGCTCATTTCATAACGCCATCAACTTCAGAATGAAGCTTGTGAAATTTCAGATACGATAAATCAACTTCAATCCAAAGTTCATGAAATTTCAAATAGGGTAAAAACTTTAGATGAAGAGATAGAAACTTTGGATAAAGAGATAGCTTGAAGAATTTGGGGGAGCAAAGAAGTCATGTTTGCAATTTATTAAGCATTGAAGGGCTTTCCAATTCCTCTTTTTATTTTAGTTTGCTTTTTTTTTCAGCTTTTTCTCTTGCTTTGGTAGTTGGTTTTGAGACCTTTATTATAAACATAGGACTTTTATGAATATGATTTGACTTTCTTTTATTTTCTTTTATTCCAGACCTTTTTTTCATGTAGTTCTTTCTATCAAATGATTATGATTACCTTCTTTATATAGTAAATGTGAGAGGAATAAATTCCAAATTCCAAATATATAGAACCATGGGAAATAAAATCCATTGACTCAATGAAATCCATCAAAGTTCCATATTCATCTTTCAATCAATAATATTCACAAGACTATCACTAATGAGTGCATTGTCATAATGGTATATAGTTAAGGACTTGAGCATTCAAATGATTGGAGCCATCATCATGCATATATTTGAGCCTTTAACATTGTGTAATAAGTGGGACATCTGCATACTTTAAATCAAAGCATCAACGTTTTTTTTTTTTAATTATTATTTTTAAAATATTTTGTATTTGAATTTTTTTTGATTTTTTGATTTTTTTTTGAAAAACATAAGGGGTCAGTGTATTTGCCTCAAGAAGCACATTCTAATTATGCATGACCGGTCTACCTTTTACAAGGGATCGAACATTCCATCGTAGACAAACACATGCCTCTTTATTTCATTGAATGAATTCAAATACAAAAGTACATGAAAATTAATGTTTTGCCTCAGGAAGTACTTTTAATTGTACATGACTAGTCTACCCGTTATAAGGGACCGGACATTCCATCGTAGGCAAACATTTTTTTACATTAAGTATAGTATTTTTTTAGAAAACGACCATTAATGGGTGGCATCAGTCTTCTCTGTTAGCATGAATAAGCTGGTATGCGCCTCCTTCGTAGACGATCTCCATAACATATGGACCTTCCCAGTTTGCTTTGAACTTGCCCCCGGCCCGTTTGTTGGTGATGATAGGCCTTCCAAGGACAAGAACCATTTCTTCTTTGGTAAACGTCCGAAATAGAGCTAACTTGTTGCAGGCCTGAGACATATTGGCTTTGTAGACTTCAAGATTTTGTTGTATTCCTATCCTTATCTCGTCAAGAGACTCTAACTCATCCAAGAGAAGCCGAATATTATCTTCATTTGATATTTCGTTCTACACTGTCATTCTTAATGAGGGCATTTGGTTTTCGAGGTGTAGGACCGCTTCAGTTCCAAACATCAGAGAGTATGGTGTACACTGTGTTGGGGTCTTGTAGGTGGTTCGATAAGCCCATAGCATCTCCGGGAGTCTCTCATGCCAATCCTTTTTGTTTTTAGACATTGCTTTCTTCAATAGCTTTGAGAGGGTTTTGTTGAATGTTTCTGCCAACCCATTTGCTTTGGCATTATAGATATAGGTATATCTCCAATCCATTTTGTGATGCTGCGCAAATCTCCGAATTTTGAAGCTTCTAAAGGCGGGACCATTATCTGAAATAATTCTCCTTGGAGTCCCAAATCTGTATAAGATGTTCTCCTTGAAGAATTTGGTGATATTTTCAGTCTTCATTTCTCTCAGAGGAATAACTTCTGCCCATCTGGAGAACTAGTCTGTTGCAGCTAGTATGAATCGGTGCCCCAAAGATGATGGAGGTTCAATGGGGCCGACTACATCTCTTCTCCATATCTCAAAGGGCCATGAAGAGACTTTGGGGTGTAGAGGATTTGGATGTTGATGAATAAAATCACCATGTATTTGGCATAAATGGCATCTTCTAGCATAATCGATACAATCTCTAACCATGGTTGGCCAATAATATCCCATGCGCTTAATCTTAAGTTGCATCTTGGGTCCGGGATTGTGTGCACCACATATCCCGGAGTGTACATCATGCATGACTTCTTGAGCTTCTTCATGTGAAAGACATCACAGGAGCAGTTGATCGTACGACCTGCAGTATAATATATTATTTATGAGGGTGAATCTTAGGGCTCTTCGCTTTATCTGAAGACCTTCTGACTTATCCTCTTGGAGTTGATCATATTTCAGATATTCCATGAATGGTTGCCTCCAATCTTCCTCTTGCATTTCAAGGGTGAAGACTTCCATTTCGCCCCCAACACTTTCCTCTCCGACATCATCAAGGTTCGTACTTATGGGCCTTCTATTTCTTATGGTGATATGGATTTCTTCATAGTTGGGATTCGCTAGCTCCTTCGCTACTTTTGCCAAAGAATCAGCTTCTTCATTTTCTGATCTTAAAACCCTCCTCAACTGTACTTGGGGGATTTTTCTCATCAGATATTTGACCTTCTTGAAATATTTAAGAAGTTCAGGCTTGTATATCTTATAGTCTACTTCGACTTGCTTGATAATGAGTTGTGAGTCTCTAAATATGTATATGTGTTGGATTCCCATTTTGATTGCCAATTCCAAATTAGCAATGAGAGCTTCATATTCTGTCTCATTGTTTGTGCATGGCTCTGTAAGGGAGAGAGTATATCTGAGAATTCGCTCTTTCGGTGTGACGAACAAGAGTCCTATCCCAGCTTTGATTTGTAGATTCATGGACCTAAGTGCCGGCTTTATAGATGATGTTCCATCAAAATATAGTCGCCACCTTGCTTCTTCTACTGTTAATGTCTCTTCATCAGAGACATTATAATTAAGTGGTGAATTATAAGGGAGAGGATGAGCTGCTAGGAAGTCTGCTAACGCCTGCCCTTTGATAACTTTCTATGGAGTATATGTTATATCGAACTCCATCAAAATCAGTGCCCACATTGCAAGTCTTCCCATAAGAAATGGCCTTGTCATGAGACATTTGAGAGGATCAATCTTTGATATGAGGTAGACTTTATGTTCTAGAAAGTAGTGTCTTAACTTTTTGATTGCAACACTAGAGCGAGACAGTGCTTTTCAATTGGTGTGTATTTACCCTCAGCTCCTATCAATATTCAGCTGAGGTAATATAATGCATTTTCTTTGCCTTCTTCATTGTTATGGGATAGCATAGCTCCTAACAAACCTTCCAATGTAGCAATATATAGAATCAGTGGCTTTTCATGGATCGGAGCTGCCAACACTGGTGGATTCAGCAAGTATTTTTTAATGTCTTCGAAAGCCTTTTGACATTCATCATCCCATTTAAAAGGCATATTTTTCTTGACTAGTTTGGAGAAAGGCTTCCGTCTACCAGAGAGATTGGAGATGAATCTTCTGATATATGCTAAACGGCCTTGGAAAGACAACAGTTGCTTTAGTGTCTGAGGGGGTGGCATTTCTAAGATTGCCTTTATCTTGGAGGGATCTATCTCTATTCCTCGATGCCTCACAATAAAGCCTAAAAACTTCCCGGATAGGACTCCAAAAGCACATTTCATCGGGTTCATTTTCAACTTGTATTCTATGAGATGTGTGAAAACTGTCCTCAGATCATCAAGATGCTTATCTTTAGAATTTGTTTTAACCACAAGATCATCCACATAGCATTCGACTACTTTGTGAATTAGATCATCAAATATTTTGGTAATTGCCCTTTGAGATGTTGCTCCCGCATTTTTCAAACCAAACGGCATTACTTTGCAACAGTATATGCCCATAGGTGTTCGAAAAGCAGTATTCTTCGCATCATCTGTATGCATTTTTATTTGGTTGTATCCAGAATATCTCTCCATAAAAGAGAACATCTCGTACCGTGAGGTAGTGTTGATCATGATCTCCATAACTTGTAGGGGAAAATCATCTTTAGGACATACTTTGTTTAGATCCCTGAAATCCACACATATTCGTATCTGTCCATTCTTCTTCTTCACAGGCACTATACTAGCTACCCAACTAGGTTATTTCTCTTCCCTGATGAATTTTGCTTCAATCAACTTCTTTGTTTCTTCTATCACTCTCTCCTTCAGATCAGACTTCATCTTCCTTGGTGCCTGCTTGACTGGAGTAGCATCAGGATCAATGGCTAGTCTGTGAACTGCCACCTCATTATCCAACCCTAGCATTTCATTGTAGTTCCAAGCAAATCAATCTATATGCTCTTGCCTAAGGGCCTTGAATGCTACTTTTTTTTTCTACTGATAGCTGTGTAGTTAGAAAGGTCGGCCTCAGGTCCTCATCGCTTCCCAAGTTAACTTCAACCAACTCATCAATGGTTGCCTGCCCCCCGTCTTCTAGCTCAAGTGGTGCATTTTTCATTTTAATTTCTCTTCTTCGTTCTGGGACGTTGTCATGTAACATGAATTCTTGGAAGACTCGAAGTAACCTATTCCTCTCTTGTCCATTTGTGCAGGGTTCCATAATCTATAAAAACTTTGATATAACTTCTTTGACCATTTAATTTTGCCCCCAAACCTTTCAACTATTGACTTGAGCTTATCGGGGTAATAGCTGGGGAAGTTTATGAGTTGAACTTCTTCACTTCTATTTCTTCAATATGTATCATATCATCATTTGATATTTTCTTGCTTTTGGCCTTGTAAAAGAGGATGCATTTCTCTTTTTCATGTCGAGCTGTGACATAGAGTGTCTTCAGATGCTCAACGGTGTTGACATTCAAAACTTCCAGAGATTTGTAGAGCCCATCAGGAATCCTTGTTATATGCAGTGTGCTTTCTTACGCATGTCTTTCAGCTTGACCCTTGCCTTGGTGTATATCTGCGTCACTTTTGTCTTTTGATGACTCAGTGTTACTACCAAAGTGAGGTAATACTGATTCTTTCTGCTGAAACATAGGAGCAGACTTAAGTGTCCTCACCAGAGACTCTTCTTTTGGACTTGGCGACCTGCTCCCTTTGGATGACTTGCCCCCTTTGGATGCATTAAGGAACTACCTTGTATCTTCGTAATGTATTTCTTAGACGCCGAAGTGTTGGATTTCTCCATCAATGCTGAACTCTTCCACATCCACCATATACTTCACACACTGATGAAGTGTTGAAGGGACCATTTGATTTTCATGGATCCATGGCCTTCCCAAGAGGGTTTTATATGAGGCATTAGCGTCAATCATATGGTACTTCACATTAGATGTCATCTTTCCAAATTTAATTGGGAGAGTAATCGACCCTAATGCCTTTTGGCTATGCTGATTAAAACCTTGAATGACAATCTTCTCCGGAGATAAGTGGCATATTTCAAGAGCCAGTGCTCGGAGAGTATTGAGGGTCATTAGGTTTACAGCGGACCCTAGGTCAATCAAGACTCAGTTGATTTTTATCCCATCATAAGAACCCGTCACATATAATGGCCTGTTATGTCCTGTAGTTCCAAGCAGCAAATCTTCATATGTGAAGGATACTGAAGGTGTATGAAATTTATACAGAGCCTCTTTCATGTTGACTTCGGCAAAGTAGGCCTGATACTCCTCAGGATTTTGTAGGGCATGTACCAAAGATTCCCTAACTTCTGTTGACATCATCAGTGCATCATACATACTGAGGAGCGCTGGAACTTCCTTCAAGTCTGCCAATATATTATAATTTGGCTTCTTTGATGGATTCTTTGGTGAGATATTTCCTTCTTCAATTATCTTCCCTTTGTTCTTATCATTGGAGCTGGAAGCTTGTCTTGATTAAAGTACTTTCCCAGTTCTGAGTTGCATCTAATGTACATGGTATGGTACCTCATCTTCTTCATTTGGGAAATTCAACTTATCCTCCGAATCTTCATGAGAGGCTATAGCGCGACATTTACCTTTTTCCTCAAAATAATCATCTGTGATTGTCAAATTCTTCATGGAAACCTGTCTTTGTAACCATTTTTGGAAATTTTGGCATTTCTCTATGGTATACCCTACAAGCCGGTGATATGGACAATAATTTAGATGACTGTCAAAATGCATCAGGCATGGCCTTTTGGGTCTAGGCAATTCTAACCCTTTTTCTATGGCTTGGTCAAAAAACTCCTTTCTATTGTCTTTCCTGATTTTGATAGCTTAAGAGATGGATTTTTCCTTAGCATTTGTTGCTTTTGTAAGGGGTGTAGATTCCACGGCTTCTGAAAAAAAATTTTGACCTGATGATTCTGGAGGGTATGTCTCAGACTCGTCCTACTAAACATCTTCAATATGTAATTGCAGCAGCCTATTAGCTAACTCCTCTGTCACCCTTTGAATGAAGGCAGGGATTTCTTCGGCAGGCATAACCTTCTTCAAGACCTTATATTTTGGGGTCTTCGGGGTATAGTATGGTTCCTTGGGCTTTGTTTGTTGGTAGGGCTCCAAGAACTTGGCATTTGCCTTCTTCACTCTCTCCCTAAATGCTATCTTCTTTCTCTGCTTCTTACTGATATAGGGCCCGCCATGACAATCATATGGCTCTTCTGGCTCAGAGAAGCTATCATCATAATCCTCATCTAGGTTATACATTCTCCTCCAAAAATAACCCTACAAGTTTCTACTTGTATGCTTTCATCATTTTCATCAACTTCTGCAACTAATTCCCCAAGTAATTCTTCGACTTCTTCGGGAAAATAATCTCTGAGAGTAATCATAACCCTTTCCTTCGGCTCATATTCGTTGAGGGACTCGATGTACTCTTCAATGATGGATTTCCTGTGCTTCGATTATTCACGCTTCTGCTTCTTCTTTTTGTTCTTCTTCTTTGTTTGTTTTATCGGTAATCCTATAGGGGGTTCTTGGGAGCATCTCAAAGTGATTCCTGGAAGTTTAGCCAATTTCTTCAACATCTTTTTTGACTTTTTGGATATGAATACTTCCCACAATCCAGCTGGAACACAGTAGACCTATTATCTCTAACTTTAAGGTATTTTCATAGTGAGTGTGCTCAACTGGTTGCTCTGACAAAACATTCTTTGAGAGTGTAATCTTGCCCTTTGATATTGTCGCTCAACCCAATCCTTGAAAACATAACAGTCTTCGATTGTATGCCCCAACACTCTATGATATGGATAGTAACTGGAATGATCCTTCTTGTTTTGCTCTTCTGGTCTCTTACATTCAAGAAGCTACAGACCTTCCATCACAGCATTTTTAAAGATCTTCCATACCCTATCTCTTATGAAAGAATATTTCTTATTCATTATTTCTTTTAAAGATGGAAGAGGCTTTGATTCGTTGCCAGCAGCACCTAAGCTGGGCGGCTTGACTTGTTCCGGCTAATGAGACTCCACAATACCTTTTCCTTTATCAATATTGAAGGTTGTAGCAGTATACTTGACACCTTCTGTTCGTTTAGGCTTTTCTCTATCATTCTGTAACACCCGTCTCGCTAATGAGACAGATGTCACACCAATTTGGTAGGGAGTGCACCCAAATATAAGGCTGTGCAAAAATAAACCTGAAATTAGGAATCATGTACTCTGAATAAGGTTAATATGATAAAGCATACCCGGTTACACACCAGGGGCATATTCAAATAAAAGTCATAGTAGAGTACAACACACAGAGTTATGGGCAACTACGACCCCAAATACAACGGATGGAACATAACTAAGGTTTAATACAACTCAATAAAATAAAGCATAGAAATAGGCACGCCAGAGCCAGTTAGACCTCGATCCCTGCTCGAGACATGAGCTACTATCCCGATCCAAGTCTAGATCCCGTAACAGAAAAACAACATAGAAAGGGGTTGAGCTATACAAGTTCAGTGAGTATAGACTACTCCGCCAGGTATTATACATACCTGTCATCGGTACTAACTATTGAAACATAAGTAATGAAGCCTAAATCATGAAGATCAACATAGTTATCTTTAATCTAGATAAGCATGATAATGCAATAAGAAATCCGAGTATAAAGACATAAGTAATCTCATATCACATCAAGCATATAATAAGTCTCAGATATGCTATGGCCTCATAACATACAAGCCCTGCACCCCTAGTTAAAATATCTCCGTAAGGACTCAACAATCACTAGGAACGAGGAGGCATACATCTACATGATCCTCAAGGGCACAATGCACTAGAGGCATAACAATCAGCCAAGCTTGTAGCATCTCGTATCCGATACAGGCTCTCTCTCCCGACACAGGAAAGGGTTTTTATAAAAGAACGGCTTTCACAAACATTTTTGGGTTTTAAGAAAAACGATTTAAAACAAATCCCCTTCCTTAGCCCGGTCTCATCTACTCAAATATCTGGGCTCTACCCTGAGCCCTCCCGCTGGGTCCCCCATACATAACTAACTAAGGTGCAGCTTATGATACATGAATTAATCTTTAACTACCCCTTAGGGTTTCCTAAATCAATTCTCATGCTCTTTAAAATTAAATCAGTTATACAAGCATAAAAACAATACGCAAGTATAACCATAATGAATCGGCACTCACAAACCGAATAAAACACGATAAAGCCACAATACCGATAAATACATGAAATAACTCTTGATCTACGGTGAAGTCCCCTCACCTTAAGTCCTTGCAAATTCCTAGGAATCGCTCAGTCCTTCAGCGGCTTCAGCTGAACTTTTTCCCCTTCCTAGAATCAAGGAGAGTACTAATTAAATACAGAGTCCGTATTTCCCATAACTTCGTCCTATATCTTAAGAATACGAAGATTTAAGAGTATGATTCCGTATACTTAACTTAGACTCCTATTTAACTCAAAGAAGCATATAAGGGACATTAAACTCTTAAGATTATGTTCTTCCCACTTGACAAGCATTACATGCCTTCTACACTCTATAATATTTCTAAGCATGTTTAATTTGCAAGTTCGGTCAATCTAAAGAATGTATACATAAACATGATAATCATAGAGCTATTCAAACTTAAGCATGTCAACATGATCGTTAATTTGGGCATTTAGACTTAGGAATTTCATGAAAATTTCGGCTGCACCTCCCCTATTTATAGGACTCCAAATTACTACAAACATTCATATTAATTCACATAAATCTAATTAACCAACTAATTATCTTTAGTCATGCATTCAAACATTCATTCATCAACCAATAATCCCCGCCTTAACTCAACCCAAATACATATCTTTTACTAGATGTCCTTCAACTAAACCTATAAGCCTACCGGACTGCGAGATCGTCAAAGCACCGCTTTGGCTGCGCTAAGGCGTGCCAAGGGTCGTCCGGTCGTAGATCGCCGGATCTGAGCAGAGGGGGTCGAGCAAAGGCGGAAGACGGCAAGGGAAGGATGGCGTTGCTAGCTGAGGCCATGGCTGAGATCAGACCGGCGGCGGTCACACTCGTGCTGACGGCCCGACTGCAGGCCGCGAGGGGAGGACTACGAGGGTAGACGTCGGCCTGGCTCGCGTGGAGGGCGCAACCGGTGTAGCGGCGCTCAGAAGGGTGGCATGCGCAAGTACGGGCTCGCCGCAGGTGAGTATGGAGAGAGTGGAGGTAGTGAGATGGAGTTTAGGGCTTGGATGAGAGAGGAGCACGACCTCTCTTACAATTCACTTGGTTTATTTATTCCTCTCAGCTGTAAGGCTGCCAACTTATCCAATTATCTATATTATAAGAGCTAGCTTTAATAATTCATCTCTTCCATCAACTTACTTTAGACTTTGTACTTAATTAGTTTATCTTTCCTATGGTCACATGCTCTCTTTTTCTTTATTTAATTCACCCCTATCTTGTTATCTCAATTATTTCTCCACTATAACCCAAATAATTATTTAACATTATCTTCCTACTTTATGTCCTATCGTTCTCTATTAAATATTACCTTCCTAATAATGTCCCGACCCAGATCCGGAAATCCCGGTCAATGATCTCAGTCGTCACTGGCGTACTGTGGCCTCACGGGGTCTGTCTCTTGTCAGACCAGATCCGCGAATACCGGCTTTTGACTCACCCGATCTACTTTATCGGAACTCGAAGATTTGTCCGATTTTCCTACTTAATTCATCTTGTTTAATTAACACTTATGAATTCTCCCGATTAAATAATCGAGGTTATCTTTACCATCCACCTCCAACTATTCCGAGTGTAAACGGCCTGGCCCAATATGGCCTTCCCTAGGGCTATCCGTTGCGAGGTTGGATTTAAATTTAATATTCCTCGATTTTTCCTTTAATTGGGTTTTAAAATAATAAATTTATTTCCCGTGTTAATTAATCTAATTAATTATCGAGTAATTTCTTATTTATTCACTTAGAAAATTCGGGGCGTTACACATTCCATGAAGTTTGAAAATTGGAGAACACTTTTGGGCTTGTCCTTTCCAATTTCTTAGCTTGTGAAATCAAATCTTGGAATGTGGTGATGCCGGATGTACTTTGAAAGGGTACTATACAACTATCAATATTCCCGAGTAATAAACCCACCGCCTGTGGTTGGTCAAGGGGTTGTTTACACTTGATGTTCAGATTTCTCCATCTCATGACATAATCTACTACCTTTTCGTCTTTGTTTTGACGAGTCGCAGCGAGATCAATGATTGTGATCTTGTCACTCACACCTCCGAACCACACCCGAAATGCATCTTTCAATTGTTGCCATGTTTCAATTGATTCAGGTTGCAAGCTTGTATACCATTCAAATTCTACCCCCGTGAGGCTTGCAGAGAATTGTCTAAGGAGGAGTGAAGGTTTTGCACTTGTATCTCCACAGGATGTGACAATGTGAGCTAAGTGTTGATCAGGGTTGTCAATCCCACTAAACTGCTTGAATTTAGGTACATTATATCCTTTGGGGTAAGGTACCAGGTCATGATAGCTGGGATAAGGTTTATCTCCATCAACAATTATCTCGCCTTCTTTGGCTTGCTTTAATTCAGCAGCCACCATTCGTTGTATCTCTTCCCGAGTCATTACAACTGACAGTTCTATAATAAGAGCATATGAGGTTCCTCCTTGTTCTACTGGCATAGGGACTTCTCTTGCCTGAGGGGTTGGACTTCTCGACCTCTATACTCGTTCAGGTTGGTTTGACATTAAGGTGTTCATTTGTTTTTACATTTGTGATATTGTGTTTATCAATGCGATCCGCGGCTTTTATATTCAACCGCCCAATTTTCCATTTGTTGAAGTTTCTTCATTTAGAGGAACTTCTTCTATGCCACCTTTTAATGAGGCATGTTGTTGAGGGTAAATCACTGTCCTGTGCCCACCATGGGCTATATGACTTGACTCTTCTTCTCCATTGCTACTTTGAGATTCGATCGCTCTTTTGCGAGATCTTGTGAGTGGTCTTAGTTGGTCTTGTTCATGTGTTAGATCTTCTCGAGCTTCAGTAACCATCCGAACGGTGTGAACTTCCATGTTGGTTTTAGATATCTCTTCTTCTTTCATTTCTTTTCTCTATTAGAACTTTGAGCGGGAGTTTGTAGCTTGATTTAGTGAAGAAGTAATTTGATCAAAAACTGTCTTGCGTATATTTGATAATATTTGCTTTTTCTTTTCATAAAAATTTCTTTGAGTCATTTGGTCTGATTGCAATTTCTTTGATGCTTCATAGGCCTTATAGAGACTTTTGTTGAAAGAATTTCTATAATGGGACTTCGAAAGTCTACCACCTTTATCTCCATTTGGCTGGGGGTGCAGTTCTGCAGTGGTTGAATTCTTTTTTACAAGCTTTAGTTGTTCAAATGAATTATCGAAGGAACCTATTTGGTCACTTTTGTGTTCCTAGAATGACACAAAGTTCAGCTTCTGTTTTGGAACCTTCATCCTCCTTGGCGTGAGCCTTGAGAACACACTCCTCCTAGCTGCATCTCTATCAGTTTTAAAGATCTTACTTTTTCGCCCTTTTGCAAATGGCGATTGAAAGTGGGTTCATCATCTTTATTATTCATGGAAACTATCTTTCTAGGGTAGGATAGCCTCTGGAAAGCAGATATCCTCGATGGTTCCTCAGCAATAATATCTTCACCAGTTGTTGGGACAATTACATTTGAGTGACTGCCTCTCGATGGAAGGCGTTAGACGGTCAAGTTCTCCTATAATGGTAAAGATCTCGTTACGAACTGGACAGACTCAGATTGTGCCAAACCTAAGTTCGGCTCCAGCAGCTCCAGTATTGAAAGTATAGTTGGGCAATTGAACTTCGATCCCTTCCCCAAGGAAGATGGTGAGCTTCGGGCTTCCAGGTGCAGTTGAACTCTTGAATGCCATTTCATATCTGCAATAAAAAAAATAACAAGGTTAATTTTCTTGCATAATTTATAAAAACAATGCATCTACTCGTTCTTTTGCCTCAAAGATGGGAGGTGGAATGTGTCCCCACCGGGCGTGCCAGAATTTGTGAGATCGAAAATACCCGCCCGACATCGTGTCTGTGAAGAGACACCAGGCAATATATCGAATCACAATGAGTTTTTTTATTTTATTTATTATTGATTATTGTAGGTTCTTCCATTCCTAATAAAGGCAAGCCTTTATTATTAATTACCCCAGACAGAGTCTTGGGAACCTCCGATTAAGAGCAAAAGTAGAAGTAAAGGCAATGAATAACAAAAAAAAAAAAAAATAATTATTTCATTTGTTGCAGAACATGATATTTATTATATATATTTATCAACACATGGATGTATATACACATTATTTATTTATTTATTTATTTAAATGGCGCTACCTTCCTACTTTGGGACGTATGCTGCGCCATTTTAGGATTTATATTTCATCGGCTGCCTTGAAATGCCTGCTTCGCCGCAGGCGTGAGATTTCTATCACTTTAAGATTTAGGTTTATATCACCCATCTCGGGATGCGTATTTCATCGCCATCACGAGATATATGTCGCTTTGAAATTTATATCTATTAGCTGCCTCAAGATACATGCTTATCGTCGCCTTGATATTGACGCTATATTAGGATTATCAACCGCCTTGAGATGCATATTCTATCACTACCCCGAGATAAGTGCCATTTTGACATTTGTATTTTGGGTCGTCTACATATGGGTCTCTTATTATTGTTTTGAGATTAGCGTTGCTTCAAATGGGTGCTTTACCAAACCGGGACAGAGATGTCCACTTCATTGTTTTAGGAATTTGTATTCCTTCTTTTTTTTTACCTCTAATTATTTGCATATCTTATTGATTGATTTTTTTCTTTATTATTATTATTATTATTATTATTATTATTATTATTATTATTATTATTATTATTATTATGTATTTATTTATTCACTATATATACTTGGATGAAATGCAAATTGGCAGAACATTATTGCATTTCATTGTTGAAGTGCCAAATTTTATAGGACAGCAGTTAGACCGGCCATGCTATACGGGGGCAAGTATTGGGAAACTAAAGTTCAACATATGCATAAGATGAATGTGGCCGAAATGAGGATGTTAAGATGGATGAGTGGTCATACAAGACAAGATCAGAAATGAACACATCCGACAGAAGGTGCATGTTGCACCAATTGAATATAAAATACGAGAAGGGCGTTTAAGATGGTTTGGACACGTACGCCGGAGACCCCCAGGTGCTCCAGTTCGAAAATGTGATAGTTTAGTTGTAGAAGGTAAGAAGAGGGGTAGAGGTAGGCCTAGGATTACGTGGAGAGAGGTGGTGTCTAAGGACCTACGTATGTTAGATATTGAGCCGGATCTTGCTTTTGATAGAGCGACATGGAGACAAAGAAATCATATAGCCGACCCCGCCTAATATAGGATTACTGACAAGTCGACTAAAAGGTTTTCCTTCATTAGCTTAGCTTTGTTTGTAGGGATACTGTTCTGCTTCTAACATCCCAATCTCTCATATAAATTATATGTTGTTATTATTATTTATTTATGTATTTTTTATTTTTCATTTTATTTCATTTTATTTCAGTTTATTTCATTTCATTTTATTTTATTTTTATTTCATATTTGAGAGCGACATGAAAACAAAGAATCCATATAGCCGACCCCATCTAGTATGGGATTAAGGCTTAGTTGTTGTTGTTGTTGTTGTGTTGTTGAAGACTTTGGAGAGGACATTAATATTCACTTTGAAATTTTGCACGAGAATGGTTGTGAGTAGAATTGGTGGGCAATCTTGAGATTAGAGATATTGACATCTCCCCATCTTGTCATGACTTCCCTTTCTATTAATTTTACTTTCCACCATATCATCATCTATTCCTTTTAGTCAAATGAACCATGTCTCTTAATTATGCAAACCATCATCACGTGAGACTCCTCCTGATCATCCTAAACCACCACTCAAATCTTTCATAAAAGCAACTATAACTTCGTAAAGTATGAAATTAGTCTTGTATAGAAGCCTTTGAACTTAACCATATTGATGCCTACTGAGTTTGCACTTGATGTATTTTATAATTTTTGAATATTTTCTAAGTGATGCTTTCAAAGAAATACAAGAAAAGCAATCATCAATTCCACATAGCTTTCCAAGCAGTATATAACTTGGCGTACCTACAATGAGACACTCCATAAATGGTATTGTTGGCTTACAATTTATTTTCCCTAAGTTCCTCTATTTAAGGAGAATTCTTAACTATGAGATAGAGGGCTTGTATGTATATATTCCTCAACCCTCCATTAAACTTCGAATTAATAAAATATCATTATACTCCGCAAAGATTTATCAAGAGCTCAAGTGGAGAAACTACAACAAGACTATCATTAGTTTCAAAGAAAACATCTTTGGTGTTGGTTAATCCCATGAATTCCCTTTGAAACAATTTACTTATAAATTCAGCTCCCCACCATCCATTTAATATAGGACATCAAAAAGACATAGCTTTTGGCATTTATAAAACAACTTTAGTTCATTGGTACATTTCATCAAACACTTGGAGGTCATGCCACACATATAGACATTTTGTATCCCTTTTAGAATGTTTTCTCATCAAAATTTTGTACACATGTGTGAGCATCCCAATAGCACCATATATAATAATACTCAAATCTAAAAAAAATTAAAGCCATCTATACAAAGAACCCATTTTTAGTAGCGTCAGAGCCCAAAGATAAAGCGTAGGTTTACCAATCAATCTCAAATCCATGTAATGTGAGTTGGATCTTGATGACTTGAGATGTCAACTTGTCGGCTGAGTAAGGTCTTCTTTAGTAAAGTCCTACGCCTTTATGCCAATTACATTACATTCAATAGCCTTAAGCAAATGCCTTCATAATCTTGCATTCAATCTGCTCCTCCAGACTAAATTGCACCCCATTCATAAGAGCACCGTAATAGAGGTAAACCTCCAATTTCATGAATGTTATGTGCCTCCCGGAGCTTCCTCCAGGACATCATAAACACTTCTCTTCAACATAGAAAGGGGTTGCTTGATGGGAAATGGCAGCGTGGCTGACAGCGGTGTCCACAAGGGAGGAGGCCGCTGTGGCTTCAAGGCTAGGCTGCTTGGGCGTGAGGATGATCACCAAGACCGCACGCCTCGCGCTGAGGTGTTGTTCTCTTGTAGCAGCGAAGGGCTTGGGAACCTTCTTGGTTGCAGTGGGGATGATCAACAGCATCGCCACGCACGGGGCAGTGCTGTTTTTCGGTAGCGATGGTAGGGGCTCGATGGCGAGGATCGGCGGCTTCATGAACACCTCCACGCATGGGGTAGTGTCTGCGATCTTCTTCTTTTAGCGGCAAGAAGGCATCAGTAGGGGACGATGAGGGTCGACTTCGGCCTATGAACATCTCTACGCATGGGGTGGTTTTCATGTTCTTATTTTTGGGCAACGAGGGCATCACGGCGCATGGCGCAGGGTTGACGACCTCGATGAACACCTCCACGCATGGGGTGAGCCAGAATAACACACTTATCCTTTTCGTAACCGATGTAGTCACACCACCAAAAGTCGTGGAGTGAACCAGCCTAAGGTACAGATGTAAAAACAATTAATTATTCATAATCACAAAATATTAGGAAGCTGTGAAGTCAAATTCAATACTATTACAAACCATAATGTCTTTAAAGTTTCACACAAGACTAGATGGGAGTTAACATACTCCTCAAAACATACAACAAGAAATAAGATAAAATGACGTTGGCGGTGGTCGAGCCAATTAAGGGAATCCAAATCCCAAAAGTTTTCTACGCCAAGCAGCCATGACCTCGCTTACTACCTACAAAAGATCATAATAAATGTGGTGAGCTACGTGAGCTTCCAAGAAGGTACAAACAACTGCCGGTTTTACATACTTGTATGCTTTCAATTTTAATAAATGAAATATTGAAGATTGAAATACAAAGACTGAACAATATTTAAAACATGGATAACAGCATGCTGATTATAATATAAATCATGGCAATATTCAATGAAACCATACGGTATGCTCATAATTAATTCTGAAATCTTGTATTATCAGAACGGGAAATGAATTCCACATATGTCCTAGCTGACCGTATCATGCCAGTAGCCTTCAAGGTTGGACCGTATCAACAACCGTGGAGGTGACAAGCTATGGAAACAAATCCTCGTCTGTGGGCAATGAATTCCACATATGTCCTTGCTGACCAGACAAGCCCGCCAGCTCTTCCGGTGTTGGACCGTATCAACAACCGTGGAGGTGACAAACCATGGAGGTGACTCCTAAGGCGGGCTAGGTCCTTCCACAACAGCTGCCTTGCCTTTGCCCTTCTCTTGTCCTTAAAATAAAAATACGAACTTCTTAGGAATACGGAATTCATATCCTCAAGGTATTCTCAATTCTAATCTCATTATAGCCCAATCATTCCATTCATCGACTAGAGCATGATTCTAATAGCAAGAATTTTGTATTTCTACATAATCATAATACGAACTTGCTCTTACTTGAAAGAATTAACTCTAATCATCGGCGACTTTCAAACAACTCGTAACATGCTCATTTAAACATGATTAATAGTTAAGCATGATTATGAAGCTTAAATCGGCTCTAATTTACTTAAGTTCTCTACAAAAATTTTGGCAGCACCTCCTCTATTTGGAGAGCCCCGAAAATATACAAACATTCACCACATTCCAATCTCTTAACTACTATACATCTCAGCACCTTAAACTTCTTTAATCCCTCCATAAAAACATACAATTATAATATTTAAAATTTCAATTATATCAATTTAGGTTGATGTTTTTCATGCCCATTAGCTGGTTATTTAAGATGGAATTTTCCCAAAGTTTAGGGCTCACTACAGGGAGGAAGATGGGCTGCGAATCGGAGGGAATCTCGCCGAACTTTAGAAAAGAGGTGACGCATGCGAGCCGCGGGCGTATGTGATGGTGCTAGCCTCAAGGCCGAACGGGCCGAGGGCGGCTCGAGATGGTCGGGCGCGGGCTGGCTACGCTGGCGTCTTACCGTCGCACTACTAAAGGTGGGAATAGGGTCGCGCTAGCGCTGCTAGCCTAGGGTCGCCGGTGGTCCACGGAAGCTGGTAGAGCGCCGGAGCTCCCGGCTGCATCGCATCGTAACAAGGGGAAGGGCTTTTGAACTGTGTCAATGTACGGCCATGAAAGTGTTCCCCATCGTCGTGTGGCGGCCGGAGAGGTAGAGAAGGGAGGAGGCGCCGACGGGCTAGGGGAAATTGGAAGGAGAGTAGCGAGGGATAGGGAGATCATGATCTCCTCTCTCTCTCTTTCCTTCCTCTTTATAAAGATGCAACCTTCTTTTACTAAAGTAATAATATTTTAAAATAAAGTATTATTATTTAAATCAATTCATGGTGTGTCCTTCTTGACTAAAATAAGCACGGGCGGCAAACTAAAACCCCTACTGTGATCCTCAGCATTTCATGGGTCGGCATCATTAATTTACTATTTTATTATTTTATTATTTAATTCCTTCTTTATGTCCTTCTAAGTGGTTACGCGACCCCATCTGTGAACCTCAATGTCATAATTACGCATCTGTACCGAGATCCCGGTCTTCCGGCTTTTGACCCGCCAGTATACTTTATCGGAATTTATATTTTTGTCCCGTATTTCCAAACAAATAATTGAGATTGATTAACACTTACTAATTTTTTGAGTTAATAATCCGGAATTAACCTCTTCAGTCCATCTCGAACTATTCATGTCTATTTGGCCTGGCCCAATTAATCTCAGTGGTTTTCTCCAGAAAATAATTTATTTAATCGTGAAAATTTTCAGGGTGTTACATTTCTCCCCCCCTTATAAAATTTTGTCCCCGAAATTTTCGTACATAGTTCACTAAAACAGATGAGGGTATTGGGCCCTCATTTGATCTTCTCTCTCCCAAGTGGCCTCCTCCACTTGGTGATGGCTCCATAGTATTTTTGCCAGAGGTATACTCTTATTCCTTAATGTTTGCTCCTTCCTATCGAGGACTCGTATTGGCCCCTCTACGTATATCAGATCGGGTGCCAATTCTACGGTCGGTCCCTTCAGTACTTGATTTGGATCTGAAAGACACGTCCGCAAGACCGACACGTGGAAGACATCATGGATCCTCGATAACTCCTCTGGCAATGCAAGTCGGTAGTTTACGGTGGCCCACTCGGCCCAGATCTCGTAAGGCCTGATATATCGTGGACTCAGCTTCCCGTGTTTACGAAATCTCATTACGCCCTTCCAGGGAGACACCTTCAGGTAGACTCTGTCTCCAACCTCGAACTCTAGGTCTCTTCGGCGGTTATTAGCATAACCCTGTTGTCTGTCCTGAGCTTTCCTCAATCGTTCCTTGATGAGCTTCACTTGCTCTGAAGTCTATTGCACTAATTCAAGACCAAGTAATTGTCTTTCTCCTTCTTCATCCCAGCATAATGGGGTCCTGCAGCTTCTACCGTATAGGGCTTCGTACGGTGGCATTCTAATACTAGTTTGGTAGCTATTGTTGTAGGCGAACTCCAATAGCCCCAAGTTGTCTTCCCAGCTTCCAGGCAATTCCATAACGCATGCTCGAAGTAAGTCTTCAAGTATTTGTATTGTCCTCTCGGACTGTCAATCTGTCGGAGGATAGAATACCGTGCTAAAACTCAACTTCGTCCCAAAGGCCTTATGTAGGCTCTACCAAAAGTGTGATGTAAATTTCGGATCTCGATCGAATACGATGGACACTGGTACTCCATGAAATCTCACTATCTGGTCCACGTATAGCCATGCCAATCGATCAGTTGAGTATGTAATCTTGATAGGTATAAAGTGGGCGGATTTGGTCAACCTGTCAACGACGACCTAGATCGCGTCTTTGCCCTGGCTGGTACGAGGCAGACTAGTCACGAAGTCCATCGCGATTCTTTCCCACTTCTATTCGGGAATCTCTAAGTGCACCAACAACCCTGGTGGCTTCTTGTGTTCCGCCTCTTGATCTGGCGATAGACTGCATAATTTAGCCACAAAATCAAAGCTAATTTCTTTCTTCATGTTCCTCCGCATCGTAGTTTTGCTTGATGTTCTGGTACATCTTCGTACTCCCAGGGTGCATAGCGTAAGCTGAACTATGAGCTTCCTCCATGATCTGCAACTTGAGAGCCACCTTATTGCGTGGCACATAGATCCGTGCACCCACCATAATGGCTCTATCTGGAGATAAGGAATAGTCCCCACGCCTTCTCTTCTAGAGCTTCCTAGCTAACTTCATCAGCTTGGGGTCCCGCAATTGAGCCTCCTTGATCTCCGATATCAACGTTGGGCGTATATGAAAATTTGCCAATAGGGCCCCCAGCTCATCTACTACGAATTGGGCTGGATAACATAGTAGGTTTTGTGCATACTGTGATGGCTCGACAAGCAGTAATGCAGAATTTCAATGAATAGTGCTATACTCATCTTCGGGTTGGAGCACCTTGGCAATTTTAAAATTTGGTTTCAAGGCAATAAACAATGAAGCTGAGTATTTGGCCATGATTGCAAGCTTGCAACTCTCTAGAGGCCTTGGAGTCCAGGATCTGCAAGCCAACACAGACTCCCAACTAGTTGTTTGGTACATGAATGAAGACTTTGAGGCAAAAGAAGAAAATATGGTGAAGTATAAAGCCTTGGTGCAAAAACTGGCTGCCAGCTTTCAGAAGCTTTCTATTACAAAAATGCCAAGAGCTGAAAATCAAGAGGCTGACCTCCTCTCAAAACTCGCTTCTTCCAAGGCTAAAATAACACGATCCATTAACGTTCAGTACTTGCCAACAAAGACAATTAATATCGATCTGAAGACGAGCTGCTTAAAGTGACTGAGGAGCCATGCTGGATTCATCAACTCTTGAGCTATCTTCGATATGGATCCCAAGTTGGCGCGCCAGATCAAGGTCAGGGCCAACAGTTTCACTATTCTGGATGGATGTCTTTACAAGAGATCTTTTACTCTTCTATTATTGAAGTGCCTACGCCGAAGTGAAGCAAATTATATCCTTCAAGAATTCACGAAGGAGTTACTAGAGACCACTTAGGTGGGAAGGCACTCAGTCACAAAGTTCTCAGGCAGGGATATTATTGGCCTACCTTGCTCAAAGATGCGAAGGCATTTGTTCAGAAATGCTACGCATGTCAGCGTTACGCCTAAATCCAGCGGCTCCTGCTTCACAACTCACCCCTATTGTGAGTACCAGGCCATTTTCACTTTAGGGATTAGATCTCCTCGGTCCCTTTCTGAAAGCTGTCAAACAGATGAAGTTTTTGATCGTGGCTATCGATTACTTCACCAAGTGAGTAGAAGCTGAGCGCCTATCCTCCATCACTGAGAAAGTGTGCCGGAAATTCCTATGGAAATAAGTAATATGTCGCTTCGGAATTCTAATGGCCTTCATCACCGACAACGGAAGACAGTCTGCCAATGCAACATTTAAGGATTTCTGTGAAGAGCTCGAAATTGAACACATGCTCACTTCAGTTACTCATCCCCAAGCAAATGGGTAGACGAAATATCAGGAGCCATTTGGGCGTACCGAACTACTAGTCGAACCCCTACCGGAGAAACTCTGTTTGCCCTCACATTCGGAGTTGAGGCAGTCCTCCCAGCCTAAATTGGTGTCCCAACTCCACGGATCCAGGCCATTGATGTAACAAGTAATGAGGAGCAACTTTGAGCTGAGCTCGACCTGCTAGAAGAAAAGAGAGAAGCCACCCTCCGAGCTGCTGCATATCGCCAGAAGGTCAAACGCCTCTATGATGCCAAGACGAGAGAGGTGACCTTTCAAGTGGGCGACCTGGTCTTGAGGGAGAACATTTTCTAAGGAAACAAAAGTAGAACAGGGAAGCTTAATCCTAACTGGGAAGGCCCCTATGTTGTAACGGAGATTGTAAAGCGTGGCACTTATTGGCTCTCCAAGATGGACGGAAAGATGCTCAAACGCCTATACAATTATGACCATCTTAGGAAGTATTATCAATGAAACTCTCTATTCTTCAATACCACCAGTTCTTTGTCAATAAACACGCATGGAACTAAGGGAAGCAATTAAAAGTTCACAGATCACCCTATGATCCCCTAATGATCCTCTGAGAGCTAGACAGCGGGCAAAGGCTCGAGTCATAGCGTAACAAAAGAGGACTTCGGGAAACGCTTCTGAAAGGCAACTTGCTAAGAAACACAGCAGCAGGCAGCAGGTCAAGGCTCGAGCTGTAACATAATCGCAAGCGACCTGGAAAAAACTCTCAAAAGGCACTCAACTAAGGAACGCAGCTAAAGCCCGGCTCTAGGCTCGGTATAACACCAGTGAATAGCCTAAGAGAGTAATTTTGAGAATGCGACATTAATCGCTAAGGAGCTCTTCCCTAACTGCAAGTCGGCTAAAATTTTACAGAACTTCTTTGGGAGGACCTCTGAAGTCCAAAACAAAATCCCCAACTCAAATTAACAACAAGATGGTAGCGGGTCTAGGCTCGAACCATCCTAAGCGAGAATGATCACCTAGGGACTCGACCAACAGAACCCAAGAAAAATGAAGAACCCGAAAAAAGGAAGCATCACAAAAACTTTGAAATATCAAAGAAATCCATTCCATGCACAGGTAAAAATAAATTTCATTTATCGAAATAACATTGACATGAGTGGCAGGCAAAAACAACCGAGGCTATATGTCATTGAGAGAAAGAAGATACAATTTAAGCAAAAGTATCAGGAACATGACTATTAATTATCTTCCAGAGCAACTGTGGTGACATCTCCAAGCACGCCGAGCTTCTCGACAGTAGCAGGGATGATTTCTTCTCACTCCACTTTAGTAGAAGTCCCGGCTCTAGCATCGGCATCACCAGTCGCGCCAGCTAGAATTTCCAAAGCCCCAAGGTAAGTTAAATTAGTGAAATCAGCTTCGGGAAACCTCAACACAAATTCCTTCAAGACAAGGAAGCTCTCCTCCCGCCCTTCATCGCGAGCCTCATCAAGAGCCGATTCCGTTATCCAAGAGGCTTCAGCACAAACCTCCTCCAATTCCTTCACTTTATTTTGGCTCTTGGACAATGACTTCTGGCAAACCTCCAGTTCGGCCGAAACGCTCTCATGATCTCTTTTCAGAGAGTCTCTTTCAATAAAAACAGTCGTCAAAAGAGACCCTTTCTTCTTTAATTGCACAGAGAGCTCGTCATTCTCCTTTTCTAGGAGCTCAACAATTGTTCGCATAGAAGTCATCTCCAAGGAGAGGATTTCGGCTTCCTCTTTGGTCTTCGAAAATTTCTACTCAGCGAAGGAGTAATTAGTTTCAGCAGCTTCCTTATCCTTGAGTAATTCAGTGTTGGCGACCTTCAAGGCAGCTACTTCCTTCTCCAAAGACGAAGCTTTCTCCTTTACTTTAAGCTCCTTCTCTATATGCCTTTGGGCTTTTTAATTGGACTTTTTAAATACGGCCTCTAAATTACTCTTTTTCACCCGTAACTGCATCCTTCTCATCGAGACTACATTTTAATTACTCATGGTCATTCGGGCGACCTCCCCTTCCAGTTCCCTGCTCTTCGTAGCATACTCACTAAGCAACAACATCCGGCTCTCCTCCTCCTCTTCCAAGATACTTGCAGCACGGTGACTAAAGAACAGATTCTACATGTGCACAAAAATAGATTGAGGAATGATACAAGTAAAACCCTGTATAAGTTCGGAGAAAAGATACTTACAGAAAGCCCCTGAAGGGGAAGGAGCTCGGCCAAGTCATGCCTCGTAAAGTGATCAAGTCTAGACTCGATCTCTCCAGGCAAGATTGATTTTATCATAGAAGCGGCAATTTTGGGGTCATTGATCGAATCCCCTCTTTGGGATCCACATGTAGCGACCCCTTGGAACCTTTAGATGTACAAGAGCCAGCTAAGCTAGAAGACTGCCCTAAAGGAGCCTCGTCGCCACTCGGCCAAAAGCTTGGTGGAGGTCGAGCAATTCAAGTAACTCGAACCCGAACCGGTTCGAAGTTGATGGTAGGATCAGCGACTGGTCGCTCGGATACACCGATAAGTCGGACGTCATCATCATCCAAATCCCTGACGGCCTCAGGAAGATCAAGCATGCGCCCGAATATCTCTTCTTCATCTCCATCAACAGAAGGAATTAGAGAAAAATGTCTGACTTAATCCTCCTGCTCCTGAGGTCCTCGTCTGTCTCTCACTGCGGGCCGGACTCTCAAGTAGCATCACACTTGCAAAAGTGTCCTTATGCCGAACGTGAGTAGATAGCGGAGGGACTACCAGAGCACTCTTAATGGGATGTGATTGCACTGATTCTACTTGCCTCTTCTTCCCCCTAGAGACCACTTTCTTCTTTTTGATCGCCGTCTTCCGAGCTGGCTCATCTTCAACTACTTCATCAGGATCTCGTCGTCTCTTTTATGGGACAGCTTCAGCCTCTGAATTCAACTCCACGTCTATACCTTGTGGAGCACTGGGCTCATCATTGCCTTGCGGATCCGCAAGCTCATCATCACCCTGAGCAGTAGTGGGTTCTCCAACATTCTCCGAATCGACCTCTTCATCTTGAGCCTTCTTACGGATTTAAGCTTTCTTCTGCTTTTCCAACCGTGTCGTGTTCAGCTTCTCAGCACGAGCTCGGGCTTTGTCTAACAGAGTTTTAGCACTCTTAGCGAGCTCCATTCCTTCGCCTAATAAACAGAAGAAAGGAACTCGATAAACAAAAAAAAGCGCAAGTTGGAAAGAACAACACAAATATAGTTGCTCCTATCCTTCACTAAAAACAACCCACTTCTCCGCAAGATCTTATTGCTCAAGTAGAGCTCAGGAGAGATCTGGGAACATTTTCGTAGTTTCTTGAGGCAACAGTTCTTTTTTTGGGAGAGCTTCTCCCTACTTAACACACAGGACCCGAGGTAATCTCCACTTTCGATTGAACTCAAAACCCCTCCATAGAAAGGAAAAAGTACCTCATCTCTTTATGGAGGTCAGCGCTGAACCAAGGATGCGCCTATCTGGCCTAGCGCCGAAGAAGTACCAGTCGGTATTAGACTCCCTATTGAGGCAGAAAAATGCCTCGAATAAAGACAGTGTGGGGATAACACCACAATCAAGACAAACTATCACAAATCCACAGAGCGATCTCCAAGAATTTGGAGTTAATTGTGATGGGCATACATTGAAAGACTGGAAAATATCAAGGAAACGTGGAGGAAATGGAAGCCGAAGTCCTCCTAACAACGCGTCTATATACACCACAAGCTCACCGTCTCTACCAGAACTCACCCGATAAGAAGAATCAGGGACCCTAACCTCTGGTTGAAACTTCTTATAGCTAATCTTATAATACTTGACTAAGGCATCTACTTCTTAAAGCCATCTTATAATACCAGAATGCTAGAGAACGAGGTGGAGCATGAGCGCCTCTTTACTAGGTTTAGTGCCTACAAAGTTGGCTATTGGAAGGAACAACACAAGAAGAAGACGCCATACCTTGAGGAAAGCTCTCAGAGAACAAGGAACTTGCAAGGGGAAAACAAGAAAACCTCTCCACCACCAGCAAGTTGAAGAAGATGAAGATGAGTGGAAAAGTAAAATCAGGCGCAGTATTTAAAACCACCTAGAGAACCGATCCCACGGCTTGGGTAAGATCGTTCAAAAACTAAAAGTATCCTCACCTGACACCTGTCCCCTTCATCCAATGGACAGGACGCTTCATTTGCAAGAGCAGGCCTGGATGAATACCACGTGGACTATGAAGAACGCACCCATCATTACCCATTATCACACTCTATGCCGTTACAAGAAAAAACAGTTGTTGAGAATCGTGCGGACGGCCAACATTAAATACAGTTACTGCACATTGAGGTTGACGTTCACTACAAGCCATCCCATAGCACCTCAGAAAACCCTCATAGAAGGAAATGAGGTCCTGAACAGGTCCATATGCTTAGCTAAAATCGCTTAATGATTCACAAAGTTATTCGTTCATCCTCCGAGCTCATCGCAAGCATATTTTAGGGGAAACAGATGATAGGGATGGATCTGGAGGAGGACACGTGGCGCCCAAGTAACTAAGCACGTGAGCATCATGTGTCGGTCTTCACAAAACACTACCAGATTCCTCTACATGGCCGAGGTCCTCCCCAACTCGGAAAATGGTTCAAGTGCCGAGGTCCTTACTGAGTACCTCATCACCTTTCGCCAAAGCGAGCCGCCCTCTGTATAGTCCCTCCTTCCACAGCCTCTCACCTGAAGGTCTCTTCCAGAATCTTCTAGAAGCCCAGTCAGTTAGTCAGTTAGAGAATCAGTTGGGGCGATTACCAATCGCTTAAGCGTTGCTAATCACCGATTATCAAATCTAGAAGCATCTAGAAGAACGTTGAGCTGGATTTGCTAAGCTGGAGTGCTGAGCCGGCACACACGTGCCCAAATTGAGTGACTTGCTCCCCAAGCCTCACCCTAGTCTCCAGACCCTATAAATACCCCCTTCTCCCAGTTTAACAGATATCAACTGAAATCCTGGCGAAGCCCTGCTCCCTTGGAGACTTGAGCTTTCTCCATCTTCTCCCCCTTCTTCTCCTCTTCCATTTCCTCACCTTGAAGCTCATCAATGGAACTTCAATTTGTAGATATGAAGGAGATTTAGTAGATCTTTTCCCTCATGAACGGGGCTCGTAGTTTTTTCCTCAATTTTGGGGTTTTCCAAGTTAATTCTTGGATGTTCTCTATTTTTTAGAGCTCTTCTCTTTGATTTCCTGATTCTTTCCCTTTCCTTCTCAAATATAAATTCAAATGTCGGTCGAATTTGGGGCTTGATCCGAGTTTTGCACCAACAATTTATTTAAAAATTTCGAGGTGTTACAAGGTAACACCTCAAGTCTTTATAGCAAGTCCAAGACTAAAAATGACAGTTGAATAAAAAATACTCTAGCAAGAAAAATAGTCCAATTGCTACAATTTGGACAGCTCTAACCAGCAAGGCATAGGTTCAAAAGTGCATATATGAAGGATATGGACAATTGAATTAACTCAATCAAGCCCCCAACCTAAAAAAAAAAAACTAAAAAAAAAAAAAAAACTAAAACAGAACAACATACGAGAACATGAAAGAAGGCTTCCTATCTGCTCGCAAAGCTCACTTAACAAAGATAAAATGATCAAATGGACAAATCTAAGTAAAAAAAGAACCTATAATAACATACATTACCGTAGCCATGGGCAAAGAGTTGATGAAGCTCGACATACCATCATCTTCTCCTTCATCAAACTCCAAAGAATTAAACTGATGTTGTCAAGCATTAGAAATCGAGTCTTCTGCTTGGATCTCCACCAAGCAACTGTAAAAATCCGGGACTCACATCGCTTGATACCTTGCACTCACTAACTCACTCATCGCGATCGGGACTTAATCAGTGCTGCAGTGGCCGCGAGATGAAAGAATGAGGGAAAACCTAGCTTGCTTGCTTTTAGAGGATGGGGTTTTAATGTATGATTTGGGGTTTGGTAACCGAGAGAGATTAAGTTCTGAACCTTTTAAGAGCTCCAAAGATAATTAATAGTTCAATAGACACAGTAGTGTGAGAAAGAAGAAATAAAACAAAAAGTGATATATATGAACCCATATAACCAGCCAAAGGTTTGTGTAGGACCTTCATAATCAAGTGACATTAGTGGGTTGTGGCGTGGGTTGTGAAATAATCAAGACAATTTACTATTAGTCCTTGTTCAAAACTTTTTTTTCATGAAGTCCGTAGCACCTTATATTGTTCTTATTCAATATTTCATCAAACCCCAATTTAATAACTGTGCAATATAGGGAGAACCAAAATCTTAGGGGTGGATTTGTATTTTTTTTTTCCAGTTTAGCACCTAGGTTAATTATTATTTATAAATAAGTCTCCATAAGGTCGGTTCCAATATAGACTTTTATATGTAGGTTCAGAACTTTCCCAGTAAATTACAAATCAGTTATTGGGACCTGAAACATTGGGCAAACATTACTATTAATCCAACAAAAGGAAATACTAAATCTGATGAAATATTTGAGATGCAATAATTTTTAAATTTCCTCTAAAAATGGGTGTTACAGCTGCACGGACAATCGTGTTAAGCCTATTTCGGCTAGCGATTGACTCGGCCAAATTGGTTAGATCCAATCATGCGGCCGGAAATTTTTGTTCCTGACACATATGTACTTGCACATACACATTAATTGTAGACTGGGAGATATTTTGCTTGGTTATTTGTTGATATATCATGTTTATATCCTGTTGATGCATCTTATTGATTTCCGGAGATATTATGCTTGGTTATCTATTGATATATCATGTTTATATCCTATTGATGCATCCTATTGATTCATGAGATGTCCTGCTTGGTTATCAGTTGATATATCATATTTATATGATTTTGATGCGTTCTATTGATTTCCTCTTATATCCCGCTTGGTTTATTTGTCAATATATCTTGTTGATGCTCTAATATTGATGCATCCTTATTTCTTATTCTGCTGTTTTGACTCACTTATTGCTACTACTATTATTTTTGAATATTTATGACAAAGTTATTTTTTTTGTTATATCAAAGAATTCAAAAAACCACTCCTCGTACGTTTTACTTTTATCCTAATATTTATATTATGAGGTTTATGCTGGGATTTATTTTCGGAAAATACTATAGTATAAATTTTTTTTTTCTGTCTATTTTGATTTTATTCGGCATAAAAGATTTTGGGAGGATGCCTCATTGTTTTTAGTGGGACTTATTGAGCTTTCTAGCTCACGCTCCATTGATTTTTCCCCTACTACAGGTCACGGCAAGTAGCTAGGAGTGGAATTTAGGAAGGAGTTCCCGTGGAACAACCTAGCGCCGAGTATTTGGAGTCAAGGTCCGCGGATCTCTATTTTATTCTCAGTGAGGATCCTACTTCAGGATTTTATACATTTGTTGTATATTTATTGTTAATAATATTGTAATTTTATTTGTTCTAATTCTGTGCCTTGCGTACTTATGGGGGCAACGAATAAGTATGAGACGTCATCCGCCACGCGGCTCTGGGGCGTATGCGGGAGTTTGGGGTGTGATAGTGAAGCCGTGAGCTATGTGAATACCCCGCTTCTTAGCCCGATAACCGGCACATGCCACCAGGTGACTGACATCCTATATCGACTCAAGTAGAGAGCTCGTCGACCAAGCAAGCAGAAGGGAAATTGTTAGGGGGAAAAATCACACCCTACACGTGGCATAATCCTGTAGGCTTGAGGTAGTGGGTTCTCACATAACCAGTTGAACCACAATATTGAGCCGCCTGGAGATTCCATCATGTAGAAGGCATGAATACTCCCGAGTCCATGATTGCGTTGGTGTCAGAGATGACCTCCACGACCAACAGCTTGGCATGATAGCTATGGCGCACTTGCGTCTGCTTTGACATCAAGGGCGACCCCCCACGACCAACAGCTTGGCAATGGCCTACGTGGTATAAAAAGTGAGGAAAAGGGACACAGGGGGCTCTCTTCACTCATCCCCCAGTTCGAGAAGTTTCCCCCCTTGTTCTCTTTTGTCTCCTCGACAACTTTTCTCATCTCCCTCATATCTCCACTACAAAAAAACTTGAAAATAGCTACGGCAAAATCCGTCGCTAAGTCATGAATTTCCGTCGCTAAAATAATTCAGCAATGAAATAGCGACGGAATATTTCCCGTCGCTATTTAGATCCTACAATTATTTTGCGATGTGGGCGTCCGTGCTGAATATTAGCGACGGATTAGCGAGGGATTCGACCCCTAGCTATTTAGCGAGGGAACAAGTTCCCTTGCTATTCCCTAGCTATATTCCCTCGCGACCTCTACCTTTGGCGGGGACTTAGCAATGGTGTGTTGTAGCTACATAGCGAGGGAACAATTTCCCTCGCAATTCCTTAGCTATATTCGGTGATTTTTAAAATTCTTTCCCTTGCTAATAGTTATTTGTCACCAATATTTATTTTTATTTATTGGTCCTCTGTAGTACAAATTTACATTTGTAAATTCATATGCATTTAGAATAAAATTTAAGCTTAAATATTAATATAAACATATAGAAGGCTACATAAGATTCTCATCCAATTCTCCTTACAATGTCATCTTTACATTGTTTGATCATTCACCGCATTCTTTGCTGACTATAAAAAAAAAATACAATTTCCAGTTCTAAGTACATGGAAACTTCACAAAATCAGAATGTACCCCAAAACATAGATATCTGCAGGAGGTGAAGTATGAAGCCATTCTTGGTGGGGATTTCCTACCTACATTCCATGTTGCAACAAAGATCAGCACTAAAGAATAATGAGGAATAAGAGAATATCAAATAAGAAATGGAAATGTGAAAAAAAATCATCTCTAAACAATTAACTGAACACAAACAATTACAGAAGCTTTAATTGGTTGAGTTGGCAAAATTTTGAGGCTTTGTAGTATAAACATATAAAACAAATAATTTGACTGGCTATGCTCATTTGCATCCAGTTGATTGATATCTCATCCAGAAAAATAGCTTTCACTTCTTTCCATAATATCCAATATTGGGTAACTTCTGGAAATGTTTAAGAGGGGGAAAGAAAAAGGTAATAGAAACCAATGTGATGATAACCTGTGGAAATTGGTAATTCCGAAGTCTTAGAACATCAGCTATGCTTTCCACCATTTGGTTACCCATGTCAGATGAGAACTTTTGCACTAATGCACCAAAGTAGCACTCATAAGATAAAAGCCTGAATCATTATGCAGTACATAACTAGATATTATCAAGGTCGGGATTTAGTAAAATTATTGTAAAATCCGCATAATTTATGGAGTAATTAAACTCTTAATTATGGTCCTAATTATTTTCAAGTTAATTAAGGACCTAGCTGGGAACTAATTAGAAATTTGTGAACATATATATATATATATATATATATATATATATATATATATATATATATATATACAAAACATGTATATATAATTACATATATAGATGGTTTGGTTAAGAAACTATATTGATGCATGAATAATAATAAGAATACATGTCATGCTATAAATTTATAACTCCTAGGATGGGAACATTTATTATATTGAAATAAATGTTTAAACACTCATTTCGTTGGGTTTTGTGGGAGAAACTTTAAAGCATGATTGACTGATGGAGGTGAGAGTGAGTATATACAATATGTTTAAATATATAGGAGGGAAAGGAACAGTGAAAAAAAAAAATAATGGGACATGCATTGAATGAATGAGCGAATTCATAAACTTTCAGCGAAATGTAGAAAAAATTAAATAAAAAGAAAGAACGTGTGATGGTGATGGGGTGAGAGGTTGCATGGTTTCATGAGAGGGAAACCGATTCCCTCTCTATCATTCTTTCACCCTTTCTCTCACAACGTTGAGCATGCGTAATGAAGAGATCCACCGTACACTGCTACATCGGATTCACTATGCACGTCGGGGAGGGGATGGCACACCAGTCCCCGTCCCACTCGTCACCGGGCCATCCTGCTACCTCGAGCCCACCCCGGCTGGCCTCCCTTCGGTGTTTAAGGAGGTTTGAACTCTAGGAAGCACGCTCACTCCTCTTCTAGCAAAGGCGAGCCCTTGGTGTAGTTGCAACCTCGCCGGAGACACTCGGACGTCGCCGCCTGAGTACCGTGCAGAATACGCTGGTAAGTCTCTAGCGCTTGTAGAAAGGGTGTGTGCACTCTTAGTAGTAGAGTGAGTTGTTAGCATGGGGGAGAGCTTGGGTGAGTTGTTAACTTGGTACTGAAGGGTAAGTGAGAGCAGAGAGAATAACATGGAGAGTGGCTGGCTTCATTCTCAGGTCCACGTACATGAGAGGGACTGCACATGCATTCAAACATGATCCCTGGAGATGTATAAAGATCATGGAGAGGGATGGCATGATTGTAGTTGTGTTTTAGAGAGAGAAAGAGAGAGCATGGAGAGAGATGTATTATGGAGAGGGGCCAGCAATGTAGTAAGAGGGAAAGGATGGCCACTGCGACTCTAAGGAGGGGTGAGCCAGGGTCGGGTGTAGTCTTTTACCGCACGAGGAGGGGACCGATAGAGAGAGAAATGAATGTAGTTTAGAGAGAGATAAAGAAACATGATGGGGTTTGGGAGAGAGACATGCATGCAGTCTAGAGAGAGAAATACATGTAGTTGAGAAAGAGAGGGAGAGACATGCATCCATTTAGAGAGAGAAGTAGACGTGGGGACTCATGTGTGTGCATGCATGGGCCGATGGTTTCATTTCATGAATAACTGAGGAGGGAACCATAAAGAGACCTTGAGAGTGCATGTTGGTGGCGCTTGAGGAATTGTGATTTGTTGGCCTATGATGAGAGGCCTGGTTTGTTGATGAGATTGAATGGTGTTTTGGCATAGATTTATGCATGAGAAGGTAGTGTTCTTAGTGCTGTGTCTATGGAGGAAGTAGTAGTTATGTTAAAGTAGAGGAGTTGAGTGTGTTTACTTTAATTTAGTGATGGTTTGTGGGGTTATGGGTGTGAGTTTGATTTGACTGTGCACCTGTGGGGTTATTAGAGGCTATGGGTTGAGTGTTAGTCTATGGAGGGGTGGATAACATGCTCAAGTACATGCTATGATGGTAGTTCAGAAAGGAGAAGGCATGAGTTCAGTGAGTGCGGTCTCGTGTGACTGTGGGTTCAGTTGTGCTTGTCATGAGAGAGTGTGTTGGTTTTAGTATGAGTGTTTAGATTGATGAGTCAATGACTTGATTTCCACTGGTGGCTAATTTCAGTGGTGAGAAGCAAATATTGTCATGATTATAGTGGGCTCTACAAGTAATTGGTGACGTGAAAGTTGGGCCTTGGATTGAATTGGTAGGCCATAAGCAAAATGATAAAATTGCGAGGTTTATCAATACAGGAGGTGGTAATTTAATTAGTTATGTAATGGGCCCGGTTTGAGAAACGGTGGGCACCTGGTTTGAGAATGGTATGGGCCTAGTTTGGGTTTAGTCAAGAATAGTTAACTAGGCTAATTAAAGAGATAGTTAGGTTTAGAATTGAGTTTATTCGATAGGCCGTGCCCATTTAGTTGCTTGCGAAATTATAGATAATGTTATTATTTTAACACTTGAGCATATTTTGAGTTGGGACTCATGTTTACCAGATATTGACGAGGGGTGTAGAGCTTCGTCGGAACAACTGTTTGAATAGCTACCCGAAGTAAGTGCCTTTGCCTAATTCCCGCCCGAACATGGGCTTTATTGGCATTACACGATAATCTTTCGTTATCCATGTTGGTGCATGCAAGTGCTATTGCTTATCTTATTTCCTTTTCTTATTGGTGATGTGATCTAGTATGATTATCTAGTTGATATTTCTCTATGATCGCTTGATGATATGCATATGTCGGTTTTATGACTCTATTGGATTATTGTTTCCATGATTATGTGCATTGGTAAGTTGGTTGTTGGCATTACCGCTATGCCCCAACCCAAACGGACATTATGGGAGACCGCCGCATACTCTGTGGAGATGGGCCCCACCGTGTATACTGAGACCTCATAACGTGTTCGCAATTATTATTTAACCAAAATAACACAAACTTTATTGCCTTTTAAAGAAAAATCGAGTTCTAAATTCAATATCCAAAAGACCACATAACAAGTGGAATAGTCTATGGGAGTCAACTAAAACAAGCAAACTTATTCAAAACAAGACATGTAGTTCGTAAGACATTAATGGTTGAGTTTGTCTCTAGATATCCCATCAACTCACCAAGTAGCTATTCCTCGGGATCTGAAAAACATGTCCAGAGATTAGTGAGCTTGGGAGCTCAGTAAGCATCCACTAAAATAAAAATGAACCATGCAGATTTTAGTAATGTAATATAAGATATTGCAATAAGAGACAAGACATTTAATTTCAAGAAAAGATAGGATACAAAAAATAATATTTCTTATGATAGTATCATCAGAAAATAATGCCAAGTCATAAAATCATAGAATTTGCATTTATATCTGAAAATAGTATAATGTCTCCCAAACATACTATGACCACCATTATATACCCTGATGGTGCGGGTCAAAATTTCATATGTGATCTCTACAGCCAAGTCGAAATGAGATAGACATCCCCCAAAGAAGTCGCCTACCATTTGGTTTATTCGGTGCCGTCCGAAGTCAAAATCAAAAGATCAAGTATTATCCCCCACAAAGCATATTGAACTAGTTCACAAGCAAAACGTTTCGACAATGTCAATGTATAACCCCCATTGATGTGGGTCAAAACAAAGACCGTTTGGAGACGTATACAAAAACCCAAAAAAATATCTCAAAATAGCTATGTCCAAAATAGGATAACAAACAATGGACGACTATATCACCAAACACAACATACATGCATGGTTCAATTGTAGAGAAAATAAATCCTTTATGTTTTCATGAACTGTTATTGAAACCATAAACAAAACTTTAATAAAGAAAAGGGTTAAAGCCATTTTTGGTCTCTGAAAACGGGACCAATGTTCATTTCCATCCCAAAATTCAAAATTTGTTCAATATGGTCCTTATGTATTGCATATTTTGACATTTTGGGTCCCTATGTATTCCTGTGATTTCATTATTTTGGCCCTATCACTGGCTGACGCATGGCCAGAATACCAACGAAACGCATAAAATCTTTTTATTATTATGTTTTGGTCATTATTTTGCTAATGTGGAGTGATAAGTGGCAGTATATGCTGATGTGGACCGTATTGAACAAATTTTAAATTTTGGGGATGGAAATGAACATTGGCCCTATTTTCAGGGACCAAAAATGGCTTTAACCCTAAAGAAAATAGATTTCATATTCATATATGAAAACTTTTAATAAATTTAAGTGTGGAAAACTTACACCCACGCTCCAAGTTCAATCTAACCGCGTATCGAGATTCCGAATGATCTAATATAGAAATATGATATCGCTATCGAGGTTTACAATAGCCACACACTAACGTGACCTATCACCAAATCTCTACTAAAAACACCATTACGTAGATTCCATTAAATATTCTACCCATAAGTTATCTAATTTAACCTATTTAATTCCGCAACTAACTCTGAGAACAATTAAACAAATCTTTTAATCATAAAAATAACTTTGTTTAAAATATCAGTTATAAATAAAAATAACTAGTTGTAGAATCAAAGAATTTGCATTCATATCAGAAAATAGTAATATAAATAAATAAATAACAATAAAACAAAGTAAAACTTAATTAATTAATTAAAACAATACCAAAACATAATAACAATAAAATCGTAATAGTAGCATCATGTTCCTAAAAGTTCAAAATCAAAGAAGAAAAACAAAAAAAAAATTAAAAATAATGAAATCAAACACATGATCGTAGATGCAGGCGCCTTTGTGAAATTATTTGTATGATTCAATGGCTTGCACGAAAAACGAGATCATTATTAATATAATAATAATCATTTACAAAGGGTTTAACATTAATTGAAAAGAATGGAGTTTTATAATTAAATCTCATAAAACCTCTCAGATAAATTGAGAAATAGTGTAAAACCAAAATCAGCCAGTAATATAAAAATAAAATAAAACAAAAATTTAATCAAGAAATCAAATTAAAACCTAAGTTGTAAACCCCTTGCATCATTAATAATTTCTATTATTAATCCAAATTTAACCCAACAAATCACAACAAAAGAGATCTAAAACACACATCGTCAAACAATCTAACCCTAATTCCCATAAAAGTTCCAACAACAAATATCAATCATGGGCTCACCTTGACCGCCTTCTGCTTGGAATCCCTCCTCGTCTCTTCGGGTTGGAGTGCACGCTTATGTTCGAAGATATAGGGGAATGAGAAGGTTTGCGTATGAAGGCGGCGGCGAGCGAGAGATTAAGTAATAAAATTCTAATTTAGTTAGGTTAAGATAAGCATCACCATATTTTATGTTTTAACCCCTACAATTTCTCAGAATTATTTTTAACTTTTAAGGGTATTATTACATTCTCTCCCCCTTAAAAGAGTTTAGCCTTCTAAACTCATACCTGTGCTCTCAAATAGTTGAGGGTGCTTTTCTTTCATCTCGCACTCCAACTCCCCACGTGGCTTCAATGCCGCTGGTTACTCCATTGAACCTTGACATAAGGAATCATCCATTCGCCACCGCATAAAATTTTGTTCCTTTCTCTACACCATTATCTTTCACGCCCACCTACCATGGGACATATCTTCATTGAATTCCACAGACGGCAGTAATCAGATCACATGAGTAGGGTCCTGAACATACTTTCTTAGAATAGAAACATTGAAAACATTATGGACACGAAGCTAGACTAGGCGGAAGAGCAAGTCCGTAGTTTCACCTTGCCTACTCGCTCCAATACTTCAAAAGGGTCTAATATAACGCTGATTGAGTTTCCCTTTGCCAAAACGAACCACTCCTTTAGTAGGGGATACACTTCAAGAAAACATGATCCCCACTTGAAAATCTAATTTCCTTCTTTTGTTGTCAAGATAGCTCTTCTCGCCTAATTTGGGTACGCTAACAACCGCTCTTCCATTAGGGCGGATCTTTCAGAGTAATTTGGACAAGCTCTGGTCCTAATAACTTGCGCTCGCCTACCTCGTCCCAACAGATAGGAGATCTACACCTCCTACCGTATAGAGCCTCATACGGTGCCATCTGGATGCTAGCTTGATAACTGTTGTTGTAGGCAAATTCTATCAAAGGAAGATGATGATCCTAAGATCCTGGCATATCAATGGCACAAGCACGTAACATGTCCTCTAAAATTTGGATCGTCCATTCTAATTGTCCATCTGTCTATAGATGGAAAGCAGTACTGAAAGTAAGCTTGGTCCCCAAGGCCTGGTGTAGACTTTCCCAGAAGTGAGACACGAACCGAGAATCCCTATCTGACACAATGGTAACCGATATACCATGAAGTCTCACAATCTCCTCAATATATAATTTGGCCAACTTCTCCAAAGTCATACCAGTTTTAATAGCTAAGAAGTGAGCCGACTTTGTTAGCCTATCGACCACTACCCATATACTATCAAATCCTCTGGGATTTCTGGGGAAACCGGTTACAAAGTCCATTGCTATGTTCTCCCACTTCCACTCAGGAATAGGAAGGGGTTGGAGAAGTCCAGCTGGCCTTTGATGCTCTGCCTTTACTTGCTGACATGTCAGACATTGTGCCACGAACTGAGCCACTTCTCTTTTCATGTTTTTCCACCAAAAAGTGTCTTTCAGATCTCTATACATTTTGGTACTTCCCGGATGTACTGAATAACTGGTGCAATGTATTTCCTCCATGATTTCTTTCTGTAATTCCGGATCTTCTGGAACACATATCCGGTTGCCATACCTCAAAGAACCATCTTCGTGGATTCTAAACTTTTCTTGAGAGCCAGCTTCCACTTCTTGCCGAATCCTTTGAAGATAGTCATCTTTTCCTTGAGCTACTCTGATCCGGTCTAATAGTGTAGGTCGTACCCTTAAGTCTGCCAGAGAGGCACAAAGACCTGGCAATACCATAGAGAGTTCCATTCTTCTCATGTCCTCCAAAATGTGTTTTTGGGGAGTGACAAGTAGGACTTACATTACCTGAGGACTTTCTCACGAAAAGTGCTACCCACTCACATTCACCTTACCAGGGTGATAATTAATAGTTAAGTCATAGTCCTTCATTAACTCCAACCATCTTTTTTGCCTCATATTCAACTCTTTCTGAGTGAAGATGTACTTTAGACTTTTGTGGTCTGTATAAATATCACAAGATTCACCATACAAGTAGTGCCTCCAAATCTTCAAGGCAAAGACCACTCCCGCCAACTCTAAATCATGAGTAGGATAGTTTTCCTCATATGGCTTTAGTTGTCTAGAAGCATAAGCAACCACCTTACCATTCTGCATAAGTACACAACCCAAGATTGTCTTGCATGCATCACTATAGATAGTGAATCTATAACCACTGGAGGGGAGAGTCAATCTACTTCACCAGTCACGCCTAACTCCTGGAAGCTATGCTCGCATTAATCAGTCCATATATAACGGGTTCCCTTTTGAGTCAACTTAGTCAACGGTGCTGCCAAACGAGAGAACCCCTCAACAAACCTTCTGTAGTATCCAGCCAAACCCAGAAAGCTGCGAATCTCTGTAACAATATTTGGTCCCTTCCAATCAACAATAGCCTCAATCTTCTTAGGGTCGACAGAGATTCCATCTTTAGTCACCACATGACCTAGGAAAGCCACACTATCAAGCCAAAACTCACACTTTGAGAACTTGGCAAATAACTGCTTTTGTCTCAAGGTCTCAAGTACCAATCTCAGATCTCTTCATATTCAGCGGAACTGCCAGAATATACCAAGATGTCATCAATAAAGACCACCACAAACTTATCCAAGTAAGGCTTGAAGACCCTATTCATCATGTCCATAAAAGCAGCAGGTGCATTTGTCAAACCAAAAGGCATGACAAGGAACTCATAATGGCCATAACGAGTACGAAATGCACTCTTAGGTACATCTTCAGACCTAATCTTCAGTAGGTGGTACCCCGATCGAAGATCAATTTTAGAGAACACCGAAAGCACCCTGGTAACGGGATCAAAGAGGTAGTCGATCCTTGGCAACGGATATTTGTTCTTCACAGTCACCTTGTTAAGTTCTCGATAATCAATACACAATCTCATAGTCCCATCTTTCTTCTTAACAAACAAGACTGGTGCACCCCATGGAGAAACACTAGGACGAATAAAGCCCTTCTCTAGTAGTTCCTCAAACCGTTTCTTCAACTCCTTTAATTCAGTAGGAGCCATTCGATATGGGGCTTTGGATATCGGGTTATGCGTCTGGGGAAGTAGAGTCCAATGATGAATTTTATCTCCCTCTGTCTGCGGTAGCAAACCTAGGAAGCTCTTCGTGGAAAATATTATCGTAAGATACTCATTCTGACTTTATACGCATATCTTCTTAAACAAATTGTGACCAATCCTTGCTTGTCTTCAATAATTGATGCTTGAAGTATCCGGGTGCACCCATCCATAAGTAAACCTCCGTAGCTTGCAAAGCGAGTAGATAACTCTAAGCGGCTGAGAAAAGTTTTCAAGTACCTATAAAGAGTGAATTGACAGCTCCCCTAGGGATCTTGGAAGTTTACCCCTCTATGCTGCGATGGCATGCTTCACTACTCACCGCATAAAACGAGAGGGATAACCAATCCATCCCTAGGATGGAGCGCCTGTCATAATCCCTTCATTTTCATAACATGTAGGTCAAGCATATAGTTCACTTTGACTCATCAATGACGCATCAAGCACCTTGGAAGAAACTCTTTTGAATGTCAAATGTGCAAAGAACTCCAAACAGGGGTGCCCAGCACACAAATCATGATCTAAGGATATAGTAGGCGAGCTTATGCCTTCCAACAAAAGCCGAAGAGACTTGAAAGAATGCGTGAAGGCACCGTGGATCAAATAAATGCACATGTATAAGCCGAGTAAATGTATATGTATACCTACAATAATG